>CM056381.1:17776172-18081933 GCA_029718625.1 Synaphobranchus kaupii | reverse complement strand
CCAGCACTGCTGACCAAACTCAAATTAGAGTAAACCAAATCATGAAACAAATAAAACACTCCTATTTGGAACATTGGGACACTGAAACAAAATCTCAACACAAATTAGAATGCTATCTGTAACGTTCCGTTCCCGTCCTGTCCGTTTTCCATGTTTTCCTTGTTTCCTTCCGTGTCATGTTGGATCCCTTGTCCGTGTTTCCCTCCTGGCTGTGGACTGGGCGTCTCCCTCGGGTACTTTTGGTTTCATTTTCCACTTTAGCTTCCGCCTATCACTCGCCCCTCTCGTTACTCACATTCCTCACTGCTGTGCTTCGGCAATCACTCCTGATTTAACATCACACCTGTTTCTCGTTTTCTCCTTCACTTCCTGCACCATTTAAACCCCTGGCTGGCTGCTATTCAGCGCCAGTTCGTTGACTAACCTACCGTGTTTGTTTCGTATCCCGTTTCTGGTCCAGTGTTTGTGAGCCTGCTGGTTCATACCTGTTCGCCTGGTTTCCTGACTGGTAGCTATCTCTGCTAAACTTTCGCTGCTGCATGCATTTACCTGTTTCCCTTCAAAACCTCCAGACGCCGCAGTTCCAGTCTTCCCGCAGCTGTGTTTGTCCTCCCCGTGTTACGTACCTCCCGTACTCGTGTTGCGGTACCAGGACCTCTGCATGCCAGCCGGCTTACGCCAGTATTGCCCGAGCTACGCCGCACCTTCCAACTCGGCGGTGCATTCACCAGCTACAGTCCTGTCACAACACCCTGCCTTTAACCTCTGCTTTCTGCCCGGTTACTCAAGCTACCCGGTCCAGTTTCCAGTCCTGTTCCAGCCCAGTTCCGATCCAGTTTCCTGTCCAGCTCCAGTCCAGTTTCCAGTCCAGTTCCAGTCCAGTTCCGGTGTTTTAGACACCTCCGTTCAAGTCCAGTTCCGGCTTGGAACAAGTTCCGTGCCGTCCCCTGTGTTCCTGAGTGGACCTTCCGGTCCAGTTTCCAGTCCAGTTCCAGTCCAGGTCCGGTGTTTCATACACCTCCGTTCAAGTCCAGTTCCGGCTTGGAACAAGTTCCGTGCCGTTCCCGTTTCCTGAGTGGACCTCCCGGTCCAGTTTCCAGTCCAGTTCCCAGTCCAGTTCCAGTCCAGTTCCGGTGTTTTATACACCTCCGTTCAAGTCCAGTTCCGGCTTGGAACAAGTTCCGTGCCGTTCCCGTTTCCTGAGTGGACCTTCCGGTCCAGTTACCAGTCCAGTTCCGATCCAGTTTCCAGTCCAGTTCCAGTCCAGTTCCAGTCCAGTTCCGGTGTTTTAGACACCTCCGTTCAAGTCCAGTTCCGGCTTGGAACAGTTCCGTGTTTCTTCAAGTCCAGCTCCGGCTTGGAGCAGTCCTCAGTTGGACGCTATCCTGTGTTAACTAACTAACCTGTTTTGCTCCCGTGTACAGCTTTGGGACCACCCCAACGCTTAATAAAGTTCCACTTTCTGTAAATCTGTCTCCTGGTCGTTGCACTTGGGTTCGTCCCGTATCAGGATCGTAACAGAACGAACTGGCCAACAATATGGACCCAGCCGATCTGGAACAGATTCGCCACGCCTTCTCCTGCCAAACTGCGATCAGCGACCAACAGGGTCGCCGTTTGGATGATGTGCTGGAAGTAGTTAGGGGCATCACGGAGCAAGTATCCCAACTTTCGCTCCACCAACCGCTACTACGGATTCCAGCCAACCCTACTCCTTCCTCTCCCGAACCCCATCCGGAGGCACCGGCTCCCACTTCCAGCCGTGAGCCCCGTGTACAACACCCCGAGTTATATCGCGGGGGGTTGGGGAGATGTCGTGAATTTCTACTTAAATGTGACATAGTGTTTCGGATGCAGCCCTCCTCCTTCGCCTCTGACTCCAGCAAGATCGCGTTCATTATGAGCAGCCTGGGAGGGAGCGCCCTGGAGTGGGCTACATCCATCTGGGACAGCCAGGCTCCGTTATGCAGCAACTTCGCAGCCTTTACGGCAGAGATGCGACGTGTGTTTGAACACCCGACCTGTGGACGTGACGCTACCCAGCGTCTGCTTCAAGTTCGCCAAGGCAACCGCAGTGTCGCAGAAATGGCCATTCAGTTTCGTACCCTCGCCGCGGAGTCAGGATGGAATGACGCCTCCCTCCAGGGGGCTTTCCGCCAAGCTCTCAGCGAGGAACTCAAGGACCAGCTTGCCACTCGGGAGGAATCCAACTCCCTTAATAGCCTCATCAGCCTCGCTATAGCCATCGATAATCGTCTCCGCATCCGGGCCCGGGAGCGGGGAGGAAGTTCCGGGCGTCATTCGCCCTCCGTCGTCTCTAATGTTCATTCACACTCCATCACTGGATCTCGGGCGCCTACGGGCGGGTCCGAGGAAGAGCCCATGCAACTGGGCAGAGTTGCGGTCAATCCCGAGGAGCGTCAGCGCCGTCAGCGCACCAGATCCTGTTTCTATTGCGGCAAGCCTGGCCATCAGATCGCCTCCTGTCCCATTCGCCCAAAAAAAGGGGCTCGCCAGTAAGACTGGGCGTACTGACGAGCCCCATCGTCCCCAACCATGCTGCCCAGGACCGCCTCATGTTCAAGGCTACTCTCCTTTGGAAGGACAAGACCCTATCTTCTTCGGCCCTAATTGACTCCGGAGCTGACGCCAGCTTCATGGATATCACCTTCGCCAGGAGGGCCGGCATTCCCACGGAACGTCTCACTTCACCCATTTCAGCTCTAGCTCTGGACGGTAGGAGTTTGGGGTTAGTTACCCACTCCACCGTTCCTATCCAGTTAATTCTATCTGGCAATCATCGGGAGTCCATTCAGCTATTACTGATTAACTCCCAACAATCTGCTCTAGTTTTAGGTCAGACCTGGCTTCGCCTCCACAATCCCCATATTGACTGGAAAGCCGGTCGCATCCTGGCGTGGAGTGCCCACTGTCTAGCCAGCTGTCTCCGTTCTGCACTACCCCCTCCGGGGCCCAGTAAACCCTGTTCCATGCAACCTATACCGGATTTAACGAATGTTCCCAGCGAGTATCACGACCTCGCGCAAGTATTTTCTAAATCACGTGCTCTGTCCTTACCTCCTCACAGGCCGTATGACTGCGCCATTGACCTACTGGCTGGAGCTAAACTGCCATCGGGACGCCTCTACAGTCTGTCTGGACCGGAGAAACTAGCCATGGAGGAATACATCCACGACTCCCTCGCTTCGGGTATTATCCGTCCCTCTTCATCCCCAGTCGGTGCAGGGTTCTTCTTCGTTGGGAAGAAGGATGGCTCCCTGCGACCCTGCATCGACTACCGGGGCCTCAACCAGGTCACCATCCGTAACAAATACCCTCTTCCCCTCATTAACACCGCCTTTGAAGCCCTCTCTCCAGCTGTGACGTTCACCAAGCTCGACCTCCGGAATGCGTATCACTTGGTGCGTATCCGTGAGGGGGACGAGTGGAAGACTGCTTTTAATACCCCGTTGGGCCACTACGAATACCTGGTGGTCCCTTTCGGCCTTACTAACGCCCCAGCAGTCTTCCAGAGCATGGTGAACGACGTCCTGCGGGACCTCCTAGGGAGGAGCGTTTTTGTTTATATCGATGATATTTTAATTTTTTCTCAATCCCCGCAGGAGCATGTCCGTCACGTTCGAGAGGTTCTCCAGCGGCTGTTGGAGAATCAGCTGTTTGTTAAGGCTGAGAAATGTTCCTTCCACGCTTCCACGGTCCCGTTCCTCGGCTTTATTATCGAGGAGGGCAGTATCCGGGCGGACCCTGTGAAAATCAAGGCGGTGACAGAATGGCCCCAACCCACCTCCCGCAAGCACCTTCAACAGTTCCTGGGGTTTGCAAATTTCTACCGCCGCTTTATTCGCAATTACAGTTCCATTGCTGCTCCCCTGACTAAACTCACTTCCGTTGCCCTGCCTTACTGTTGGAATTCCGATGCCCAGCGAGCTTTCGAGCTACTCAAGGCTCGGTTTTCCTCAGCACCTATCCTCCTTCACCCTGACACTTCTCGGCAGTTTGTCGTTGAGGTGGATGCCTCCGACACCGGCGTGGGGGCCATTCTGTCTCAACGGTCCGCCTCTGATAGCAAGCTCCATCCCTGCGCATTCTTCTCCCGGAGGCTGTCCTCCGCCGAGAGGAACTACGATGTCGGGGATCGGGAACTGCTGGCGATAAAACTGGCTCTGGAGGAGTGGCGCCACTGGCTGGAGGGGGCAGGTACCCCTTTTCTTGTTTTTACCGACCATCAAAACCTCATTTATTTAAGATCTGCCAAGAGGCTCAATTCTCGTCAGGCTAGATGGTCGTTATTTTTTGCACGCTTTAATTTCTCTGTTTCTTTCCGCCCTGGTTCCCGTAATATTAAAGCAGATGCCCTGTCCCGCATTTTTTCCCCTCCCTCCAGTCCTGCTGATCCGGAGCCCATTTTGCCGGCCTCCTGTGTGGTGGCTGCGGTCTCCTGGGAGATTGAGGGCATTGTGAAGGCCGCCCAGACTTCCCAACCGGACCCCCGCAATAACCCTAACTCCTGTCTTTTTGTCCCCGATTCCGTCCGCTCCCAGGTCCTCGAATGGGTTCACGCCTCGTGCCTGGCATGTCACCCAGGTGTCGCCAGAACTATCGCCCTCGTCAGGAGGAGTTTCTGGTGGCCTACCCTTAAAGGGGATACCCGTGCCTTCGTCCTGGCCTGCTCGGTGTGCGCCAGGAGCAAGGCTTCCCACCAGCCTCCCTCCGGTCTTCTCCTTTCCCTCCCCGTCCCTGGCCGTCCTTGGAGTCACATTGGTGTGGACTTCGTAACCGGTCTGCCGTTGTCAGAAGGTAACACCGTCATTCTGACAATAGTGGACCGGTTCTCCAAGGCGGTTCACTTTGTTCCCCTCCCCAAGCTCCCGTCCGCCCTTGAAACCGCTGAGCTCTTGGTGCTACACGTGGTCAGGCTGCACGGGATCCCCTCTGACATCGTGTCAGACCGTGGGCCCCAGTTCTCCTCCCGAGTTTGGAGGGCGTTCTGTGCAGCCCTGGGTGCCTCTCCTAGTCTTTCCTCGGGTTTCCATCCCCAGTCTAATGGTCAGGCAGAGAGGGCGAACCAGGACCTGGGGGCCGCCCTGCGGTGCGTTACAGTGCGCAATCCCGCCTCTTGGAGCCGTTTTCTCCCCTGGGTCGAGTACGCACATAACTCCCTTAAAAGTGCCTCTACTGGCCTATCCCCGTTTGAGTGTGCTTTAGGCTATCAACCCCCTCTTCTGTCGACCCAGGAGGCCGAGATAGCCGTCCCCTCTGTTAGGGCCCATGTCCTTCGTTGTAAAAACATTTGGAGACTCACACGCACCGCACTCCTTCACGCCAATTCCCGCTCCCAACGTCTGGCGGACCTTCACAGGACCGCAGCCCCACAGTATAGGGCCGGTCAGCAGGTCTGGCTCTCCACTGCAAACATCTCCCTTCCCTCTTCATCCAGAAAGCTTCAGCCCCGTTTTATTGGTCCCTTCCCCATCATTTGTCTAGTTAACCCGGTGTCTGTTAAACTTTCCCTCCCCGCCTCCCTCAAAGTTTACCCTGTGTTTCATGTGTCCCAGGTTAAGCCTGTCTCCTCCAGCCCCCTCAGTACCCCTACCATCCCGCCTCCTCCCGTCCGAGTTGTTGACAACGCCCCGGCCTACACGGTGAACCGTGTTATTGATATCCGCCGCAGGGGCCGGGGTTTCCAATACCTCGTCGACTGGGAGGGGTACGGTCCTGAGGAGAGGTCGTGGCTCCACAAGAGCCTGATCTTGGACCATTCAGTAATCCAAGACTTCCACGAACAGTTCCCTGACAAGACCAGGCCTCCGGGTACGCCAGGTGGCGTACATTGAGGGGGGGGTACTGTAACGTTCCGTTCCCGTCCTGTCCGTTTTCCATGTTTTCCTTGTTTCCTTCCGTGTCATGTTGGATCCCTTGTCCGTGTTTCCCTCCTGGCTGTGGACTGGGCGTCTCCCTCGGGTACTTTTGGTTTCATTTTCCACTTTAGCTTCCGCCTATCACTCGCCCCTCTCGTTACTCACATTCCTCACTGCTGTGCTTCGGCAATCACTCCTGATTTAACATCACACCTGTTTCTCGTTTTCTCCTTCACTTCCTGCACCATTTAAACCCCTGGCTGGCTGCTATTCAGCGCCAGTTCGTTGACTAACCTACCGTGTTTGTTTCGTATCCCGTTTCTGGTCCAGTGTTTGTGAGCCTGCTGGTTCATACCTGTTCGCCTGGTTTCCTGACTGGTAGCTATCTCTGCTAAACTTTCGCTGCTGCATGCATTTACCTGTTTCCCTTCAAAACCTCCAGACGCCGCAGTTCCAGTCTTCCCGCAGCTGTGTTTGTCCTCCCCGTGTTACGTACCTCCCGTACTCGTGTTGCGGTACCAGGACCTCTGCATGCCAGCCGGCTTACGCCAGTATTGCCCGAGCTACGCCGCACCTTCCAACTCGGCGGTGCATTCACCAGCTACAGTCCTGTCACAACACCCTGCCTTTAACCTCTGCTTTCTGCCCGGTTACTCAAGCTACCCGGTCCAGTTTCCAGTCCTGTTCCAGCCCAGTTCCGATCCAGTTTCCTGTCCAGCTCCAGTCCAGTTTCCAGTCCAGTTCCAGTCCAGTTCCGGTGTTTTAGACACCTCCGTTCAAGTCCAGTTCCGGCTTGGAACAAGTTCCGTGCCGTCCCCTGTGTTCCTGAGTGGACCTTCCGGTCCAGTTTCCAGTCCAGTTCCAGTCCAGGTCCGGTGTTTCATACACCTCCGTTCAAGTCCAGTTCCGGCTTGGAACAAGTTCCGTGCCGTTCCCGTTTCCTGAGTGGACCTCCCGGTCCAGTTTCCAGTCCAGTTCCCAGTCCAGTTCCAGTCCAGTTCCGGTGTTTTATACACCTCCGTTCAAGTCCAGTTCCGGCTTGGAACAAGTTCCGTGCCGTTCCCGTTTCCTGAGTGGACCTTCCGGTCCAGTTACCAGTCCAGTTCCGATCCAGTTTCCAGTCCAGTTCCAGTCCAGTTCCAGTCCAGTTCCGGTGTTTTAGACACCTCCGTTCAAGTCCAGTTCCGGCTTGGAACAGTTCCGTGTTTCTTCAAGTCCAGCTCCGGCTTGGAGCAGTCCTCAGTTGGACGCTATCCTGTGTTAACTAACTAACCTGTTTTGCTCCCGTGTACAGCTTTGGGACCACCCCAACGCTTAATAAAGTTCCACTTTCTGTAAATCTGTCTCCTGGTCGTTGCACTTGGGTTCGTCCCGTATCAGGATCGTAACACTATCGGGCCCTAAAAAGAGAATATGAATTGGCAGATTATCTCTTCACTGTCAGAGATGCAAAGCAGAGACAGATCCTGACCAAGTACAGGCTCAGTGACCACAGTCTAGCCATAGAAAAAGGCAGACATAAAAAATTATGGAAACCCAAAGAGGACAGAATATGTGGTCACTGTATGACAGATGAGGTTGAGACAGAGATGCACTTTCTCCTTAAATGTGAAAAATTTAAAAAAATCAGAGAATATTATTTTGAGAAATTTCATAATGAAATCCCAAATTTCTCCCAGCTACCCCCCATGGATAAAATTCCAATCGTGTTGGGAGAGGGACATACAGCAACAATTGCAGCAAAATATGTGACAGTCTGCCATAGCCTGAGAGAAAGTGAGAACACATAGAGACCCTAATCTACCCCAGCCCAGTATTTGTATATTATTTTATTAATTATAGTTCAATGATATGTTCTTTGTTGCACTAACTCACACGATACAGCACACACTCATAAAAGCATGTACACATAAACAGGTTTACACACACACACACACACACACACACACACACACACACACACACACACACACACACACATTTTACTCTATTTATGATTATTGTATCTGTTGTACTCTTTCATGCTTTGGCAATATGTATATGTACATACGTCATGCCAATAAAGCAAATTTGAATTGAATTGAATTGAATTGAATTGAGAGAGAGAGAGAGAGAGAGAGAGAGGCAGTCATTTAAGAACAACATATCCAAAGGGTTGTTCCAGTGTTGCACCACTGGAGGTGGTTTCATGTTTTAGAAACCACATGTTCACTGTGAACAAGTTAATGTGGCGAGGGAAGGGGGAGCAGCTATCTATGATTTTAGTCTGTCCCATGCTGCTGGTCAGAACCATGATTATCCTGACTTTACAGGCACCCTGATAAGACTCCAATCTGTTTTTAATTTCCTGGTGTTTAGCATACTATGCATGTATATCACTCATTTTTAATGCAAATACTATATATGCAAAAATAAAAACCTGGGAAAATGCACAATACAGTATATCTCACATCTTTAGCATTGTGATGAACTGCAGTGTTTACTCTCGTGGTGAGGATTCTGTATTTCAGTGGCTTGAAAATGCCAAGTGAGGTGTTGCCGGGAAACAGTGCTCAAGCATTGAGAGTAGCACCTAAGGTTATCCTTGGCAAAAAATTACCTTGGGAGATATGTTTGATTTAATGTATCAAGCACTTTTAATTCAGTCTTGTAAAGAACAAACAAACCTTTTTTATGAACATGGATCAAACTGTGCCTTGGGGGGCTTTCATTGCAACATAGGAAATTAAATCTTCTGATAAAAAAGCAAAATATGTTTTCATAATAGTACCCAGGAGGTACTTTAAATATTTTTTCTTTATAATGATTTGTATTTGTGTCTTTCTTGACTTATTTACAACACTAGTCCATTTAACAAGCAACCCCCCACCCAGTCTCGCCTGCAACTATACCTACCCATGCATGACACAGTGGACAAAAGCATCTATGTGTGAGTTCATAAATATTTTTTTAAAACCATAAAACTGGATTCCATCATCGCAAAAAGATAAAGCCAACAATAGCCCGATTGTTTGCCAAAATAGTCGTGAAAAACCATGCGCACTCAAATGCAAAATAATTATTGTGTCATTATACCGCGTCATTCTACTATCAATATCTGCTACTAAATATGAAATAAATATACAATCCTACCATTGGTTTTACACATAGAGATGTTTCTTTCAAAATTCAGTGGTCATGTATTGTCTTGGACAATCTGTTTGAGAAATACACACCATTTTAGAACGCAATTACACTACACTGTAAATAATTACCAGGATTTCACAAGATATAACAGTAATATTTCACAGTTAAGTACTGTATTCAGAATTTTATTGTGAAATCAATGCAGGCTATGCCATAACACAGCAAATTACTGTGAAATTTGAATTGAACTGGACCGCGCAGCATTGTGGGATATGACAGCATTGGAAACACGTGAAGTTGATTGCGTCACCCCCTTTTTCAGCGCCACACTGGATCAGATATGGTAAGTGCTAGGCCTAAGTAGCCTAATTCAGTCATCAATTTTGTTAACTTATATATGTATAACTTAGATATAGCTATAACTTATGTTATCAGTCTTTAATTTGCTTAATTTGATAAGTTAAAACATTTTTACCTCTCTTTTTGTAATTGTTTGCAATATAGCACAATGTGAATATTGGCCTTTTATTCTTCATGACATGCATAGCTACTGCTAACAGAATGTGGCTTCAGAAGGGAAATAATCCCTCTAAACATGAAAAATGAGAACTGCCCTCTCTTGGTTCACATCCTATCTCACAGATCGATCCTACCAAGTATCCTGGAAGGGCTCTGTCTCTGCACCTCATCCACTTTTTACAGGAGTCCCGCAGGGATCTGTACTGGGTCCTCTGCTGTTCTCCATTTACACTAAGTCTCTTGGTTTGGTTATTAATTCACATGGTTTCTCTTACCATAGCTATGCTAATGACACTCAACTCTTTCTCTCTTTCCCTCACTCTACCCCACAGGTAAAGGAGAGGATATCTGCTTGCCTGGCTGACATCTCTGAGTGGATGTCTAGCCATCACCTGAAGCTCAACCTCGACAAGACTGAGCTGCTCTTCATGCCATACAAGACCTCCCCACTCCTAGACCTGTCCATCACCGTCGACGGAACCACGGTGACCGCCTCCCTCTCTGCAAGGAACCTGGGGGTGGTCCTGGACGACCAGCTGGACTTCAAAGAACACATCAGGGCAACGGCACGGTCCTGCAGGTTCCTCCTGTACAACATCAGGAGGATTTGGCCGTACCTGACCACCTACTCCACCCAGCTTCTTGCCCAGACCATGGGCACCTCAGGTCTGGACTACTGCATCTCCCTTCTCGCAAGCCTACCAGCCTGCACCATTCTGCCCCTACAACTGGTCCAGAACGCGGCTGCTCGGCTTGTGTTCAACCTCCCGAAGTTTTCACACACCACCCCCCTGCTGAGGTCACTCCACTGGCTGTCAGTCATGGCCAGGATCAGGTTCAAAGTTCTGACCCTGGCCTACACTGCAGCCAAAAGGTCAGGCCCCTCCTACCTACAGGACTTAATCCAGCTCTGCGCTCCTGCTCGACCCCTTCGCTCTGCCACTGCAGGGCGACTTGCACTTCCCTCCCTCCGTGTTAACAGCATAGAGCTTTTCCACCCTAACTCCCCAGTGGTGGAACGAACTCCCCACTCTGCTGCGCTCAGCTGAAACACAGTCTGTTTTCCGTCGTGGTCTGAAAACGCACTTTTTCAGACTCCACCTCGACTAACTATCTATATAGGGCCATTCTATAGTACTCTCTTCCTGTTTTTTGCTTGTTCTATTTAACTTGTGTTTATTTTTGGTTATTTTATAGTTCAGAATGTATAAGCTGACTGTATGCTCTATTCATGTTCATTACTAGGGATACCTCCTACGCTGTGAGAAAGTTGTGCTTTGTCGGCTCTGCTTTGTATTTGCGTCAATGACCTTCAATATGCACTTATTGTACGTCGCTTTGGATAAAAGCGTCTGCCAAATAAATGTAATGTAATGAAAAACGAATAGAGTTTTCCTGCAGCCATCAACCCTGAAGCCCCACATCAACTGCCAGGCCCCTTGGGGCCTGAGCGTTGATCTTGAAGTTGCGTAACATTGACGTAGAGGAACGGAAACTCCGAATGATATGGTGTTGCTTATTGCATTTAAGGTGTAACAACTCTGCTCTCATTTACACTCTGAATAACACGGTGTGATATTAGATTAATTCTAATGTTACTTCAGCCTTGTCAAAAGTTAAATTGAATTAGAGCGATGAGTTGACATAGTCGACAATTCGCGATAGACTTTTAAGGTGGAACGGGAACTCCGCTCTCATTTCAGGTGGAACAGAAACTCTGAATACAATGTGATCGAATAAAAGAAAATGTACTGTATTCACCCACAAAGGTGAATGATTGCCACTAGCAATGTACATACAATGGACAAAAAATAAATAAACAAAACAAAAAATAAAATTAATAATAATAATAATTATATCAAATAATTCAACTATATGCTGCATTAATTATCCCTTTCTTATTAACACTAACTGTGCCATAAACATTAATAAACATATGATCTGTGCTTAGAAAATGTATAGGATGGCTGTATTCTGTTTGTATGAGATCAGTAAGTGGAGAGCAAAGATGAGAGAAATGTAACTGAAATGTGTGTGCTTACTGCAAACCGGCCAACCACAAAAGTGGGCCTCATCCTGTTCATCCAGATATAGAATGAGGCCGTTTACTGGTAAGACTATGTTAATTAGAATGAGATCATTTACTGGTAAAACTAGAGACAGAACAAAGGCCCTTATTAGGAATAAAAACCTATCAATGCTTGAAAGTCATATGACTATGTTAATTACTACTAAGGAGGAGACTATGTTAATCATGCTTTACTGTTATAGGATAAGATTTAATGCAGAGGAGGAGTAATAAAGTATTTGCTTGATTAGGATAGGATGATTTAGAAATGTATGGGTGGAGAGGGTTGGGGACTGCCCCCAATTCCTCCAAGGAATAGTATCTAAGCTGTGTATTTCCTTATGTCCAGTGGACTCTTTGTTCGCTGGCTAAGTGACTGAACTTGCTTGTGACCAAGGACTCACCAGAGGCCTCTGCTTTTATACTAAAGATTTTATGCTTTTACTACTCCGTTGTCTTGAGTGTTTATTCACATCATCACAGCCTTATATAAAAACTCACCAGAAAAGGGAGGACGACAATTTTCCTCGACACCAGTAAACTGTGCTGCTTGCTAAGAATTCCATATAGGGGATGACTATAATCCTCTAATTTCTCTCAATTCTCTCAAACTTCCGTAGAATGCGCTGATCAAAAATAACCTCTAAACTGTCTAGACCAAAGCCAACCATTGACCCTGCTTTCTTAATTAGTTTGTTGATAAGGTTGGCATTGTAATATTTGTAATACAATGTGTAATAATATTACAGTACTCTTGTAATATTCCCTCCCCAACAAACAGCATAGAACAAAACACTAGCCACAATGCTACTATAAAACATGTTCAACATTTTGCTACACACTTTTTAAAAATCTTTTATTTGTACTTGTATAGCACTTTTCTTAAAAAGTTTACATTTACAAAGTGCTTCACAGTCAAATAAAAACACATTAAATAAAAAAAGAATGGGCAAAATATCAACAAAAAAAACAAAAAAAGTTAAATAAAATGAAGGTAAAATACAGAACAATAAAATAAAATGCCTAAATACCATGGTTAATTAAAATTCAGTTAAAAGCTTGTCTAAAAAAATGAGTTTTAAGAAGGGATTTAAAAGAAATGACAAGCCTGAGCTCCTCGGGCAAGGCATTCCAAAGGGCCCTAATAGCAAAGGTCCGGTCACCCTTTGTAATAAAAAATAATACCTGGCATTTATATAGTGCCTTTCTCTTTACAATGATGAGGGGGGAAACTAGCCCAATGTGTAGCACCCACCTGGGTGATGCAACGGCAGCCATTTTGCGCCAGAATGCTCACCACACATCAGCTGAGGTGGAGAGGTAGAGAATAATTTTTTAACCAATTAAACTGGGGGATGATTAGGTGGCAGATTGAAAGAGCCAGGGTTGGGAGTTTAGCCAGGACACCGGGGAAACCCCTACTCTGTACGATAAGTGTCATGGGATCTTTAATGACCACAGTGAGTCAGGACCTCGGTTTAACGTCTCATCCGAAAGACGGCATCTCCTACAGCACAGTGTCCCCATCACTGCACTGGGGCATTGGGGTTTATTTGACCAGAGGGAGGACTGCCCCCTACTGGCCCACCAACACCACTTCCAGCAGCAGCTTAGTTTTCCCCAGAGGTCTCCCATCCAAGTACTAATCAAGCCCACACCTGCCAAGCTTCAGCCATTCAGCAGGTGCAAATTGCATGGTGGTATGGCTGCTAGCCTTTGATTTTAGCTTAGATTTTGAAGTGACCAGAAGTTTCTTTCCCAAGGATCTCAGGCTGCGCGCTGGTGTGTATGGGGATAAAAGGTCTGCAATATACACTTGAAAGGATCTCAGTTTTCTTAAGTAAAATAGCCTCTTTTGAGCTTTCTTAAGAACAATTATGGTATTCTCCTTCCATTGTAATTTTTCATCTATAACAACACCCAACTACTTAGAAGATTCCACAGAATCAATGATGGATGTGTTGATGGTAGTTTTGGAAGTATTGAGTTCTACAGTTAGCACTACACCAGGAAACAAAGTAATCAATTTCCCTCAGGTACAGTGAATCATTCCCTTCAGTAATACAGGGGTTGGACAAAGTCTCGGAAACAACAGAAACTGAAAAAACTGTTTTTCATAAAACAGCTGCTATATGTCATATTTCTCTTGCCTATATTTTCTACACTCTTTTATGACTGGCATGCCATGTATACATTTTAGTTTCTGTCTTTTTTTATTAGTTTTATAATGAATGATAATTAGCCATTTATCATATTGTCAAATAATACTAATTTGTCAATTAAATGCTGCTTTTGTGTCAGTAATAAGTGGGAACACTTTAGAGCTAATGTAGGACAAAAACTGAAAGCATTTTGGTCCATGACAACCAGATGTGGGGAGTGAACACCTCTGTTCAAAGTGAACAGCTGAATTAAATAGATCTGTACTACATAGAGGGGATCAATTCCAGTTGTTGGGGACCAAAATGTTTTCTGATTTCTTCTTATACATTTGGAGAAGTGTACTAATTACTTATTACTTATTACTGATATAACAGTAACTGACATGTATGATATAACTGACATTTAATTTATGATTTATTAGCACGTCATAAAAAATATGACTAACAGGCAATTATGGTTGATTGGCATAATTATAAAGAATACATGGCACAAGATTCACAAAATGGCATAGATAATCAGGCTAGGAACAGAGGGTCAGGTTTTACATAGCAAACATGTGGCAGGTGTTTTATGTTTTCTGGAAAACTGGTGTTTCTGATATTTTGACCATCCCCTGTATATCCTACAATGGCAGAATCATTTGAAAATGTTTGTAGATGACAGGAGGCATAACTGCTCCTGCAGTCAGCTTAGCTGTGTATAATGTAAAAAGAAAAAGTGACAATACTGTGCCTTGGGGAGCACCTGTATGTGTTAAGATGGTATCTTATAAAACATGACTAGGCAGTCTTAGCCATTGAGGCCTATTTGTAAGAGTCTAGAAACCACAATATTCTGGATGGGTGTAAGTGCATGACTTGTAGTTTTCTAGCTAGTAGGTGTGGTTGAATCGTGTTGAAAGCACTGGGGATGTAGTAGTAGTAGTAGTACTTTATTGATCCCACAATGGGAAATTTCTTCTTCAATCATTGTTACACTCCAGTAATACATAGTAAATATAACACAGAAGACATTGGATAATTTGACACAAGATAATACATGTGTACATCATTACAGGGAAGCCAGACCAGAGAAGGGATCAGCTATTCTTTAGTTTTTTGTTAAAGTGGACAGTGATACAATTTGCAGCAGGTCGTGCATCTGTCAAGTTGCAAAGCTGAATTCCCCTGCAGAATGGAATGATGCATCTGTTAAAAAAATTTAAAAAATCATAACATCAATAAGTACAATAAAATTTAAAATGGCTCTTTGTTGTGATTCACACAGATTCCTATGTCATCATATTTAATACAGTACCATAACTTAAGACGTTCGTACAAATAATCAATGCCAATAATAACATTGCATTTTGACTATTATAGAAAGCGTTGGGCACCCAACGTTGCCATTGCTCTACAAAAGCTTGGGTGAATATTTACTGACCAGGCCGAAATGATCCATTTATCACCCCCTCCCCTACAAAAACAATGGTAGCTAGTAAGCTAACGTTAAAAGACAGACTTGAGGACAGAGAGCTAGTATCCAACTACAGTAGGCGGCTAACGTTACATTAGCAACACACATAAAACTGACGTTAATTGAAGTGCTAATGTTTGTAAAACAAACAATGTATCGTATTGTATATAAAGTACGTCGTTACTTAGCCGCCATTAGACAAACACTAATGGCTAGAAAGCTAGCTACTACTTAACGTTAGCTTACGTTAGCTAGTTACGTTACACAACCATTATGATTCATGACTTCTCATGAATGTAAACGTTTGCTGTGCTACAAATATACATTGCAATGGAAAAAAACAACACACAAGTTAGTAACATTAGTGCTAATTTGCTAACGTGAGCTAGTTAGCCAACTCCTAGTATTAAGTTGTTGTCTGCTGCTTAACGTTAACGTTATTGGTTTCAACATTACATTGGCATCATTTACCTTGGTGGGAGATGTCGGCTCATTGAAGTCCACTTATCATGAATAGAACAAACTTGCATGGACAAACAAAGATGTGTCCGGCTCATTTATTGCATTCCGCAAACCGAATGGGGAAGTAAAAGAAAATCTCTGGAAGTAACGAAAAGGTCCTGGCACGTGGTCGGAAGTGACTCCATGGCACATGACGCAACTTCCATATCAATACTCAGGCCCCAAGGGGCCTGGCGGTTGATGTGGGGCTTCACGGTTGATGTCTGCAGGAAGACTCTTCTCTGAAAAACACCTAATTAAGAAAAATCAACACCTTGTTAAAATTGCAATTGTGATTGCAATTGACCCTTCGCTAAGCCCCGCCCCCCATAGTAACTGTTGCTATGTCCGTCAAGCTTTGTGTCTGTCAAAGCAAACATGGCGTTCTCAACCATGAAAGTAGGCTACTGCCCTTTTGGAAAAATGGTAACTTTAGGAAAAATTGATCTTCAATTTCATATTTGTAGTGTAGTTTAAATGCTAGCTGAAATTATTCAATGTAGATTTTATGATGCTAGGCAGCATTATTTCCATCACAGCGTGTTGTCTCATTTGCTAGATAGCTACGACAGTGACAATGGAAACCTAACGTAACAGACATCAGCAGAGGGACTAGCTGGCTTGGCATCAAATAGCAAACCATATCTCATTCATAAGACATTATTATCATCGGTTTGTTTACGGGATGGAGTCTGGTATTGTTAATGTTATTCAACGTTAACGTTTTAAAAATAGATCTGCAAACATTAACATAGGGTCTTTTATATTAGTAAGCTAACCAAACGTCCAAATAAGTCCAGTTTCAGCACAGTAGCTAAGTGGTAACTAGCCAGCTAATGTTAGATGTGCTCGCTTTGGCTTTAAAATGCCTAGTTACAACAGTAACATTACAGAATTAATTTCACGCTACGGAAGTGGACATTCCTTTGTATGTTAAATAAAAATTCTGTCCATTTACATTTGAGGTGAGATTAATTTTACTGTTTCAAATGAAATGGCAAGCTAGAGTTTGATATTATTTCACAAACTATTCAATGTTCCAATACTTTATCTATTTAGTGGCCATTACATTATGGCATTATTCATGTTTTTAGCTTACCAACATTTTAGTTGGAGGTGGTAGGCATGTAACTGCAGCTCCACTATCAGCAGCAGTAGTTGCACACAGAAATAACAAGTGTTTGGGTAACGTTACTCGGGACTTGGCTTCCACTAACACATTGCGGGAATAACATATTTGTTAGAGAACAGTGATTTTCCCTTTTTAGATAGAGCTAACGTAAACAGTAGCTATAACAGCTGACTTCCGTTACGGATAGCCAAAGCTAAGGATGTGATTAACGTTGCATTGTTAGACCATTGAAAACAATTGATTTTGATATATTTTAAGTCAATTGGCTACCATTGTGTAGCTAGTTTCTTTTTTCAGTTATGGTAACCATTAACACCAAAATAAGGGTAACGTTGATGTTAACTAATGTTAGCTTTTTACCTTGGAGCAAACATAATGTTAGATGTGCTTCGTCATCTCCGAGGGGTTCAATTGTGAATGAGGTCGCCCACATAATTTTATCCACAGCCTACATTTTTCCTTGTTTGATTTGGGTTTTGGAAACGGGGAAAAAATGACATCCTCCTCCAAACTCTTTGGATAAGGAGTGTCAGTTTTGCAGGTTCCCCAAACTCACCATTTGACCATGATGACAATCTAACCTATAACTAGGAAAGCTTGAAGGAGGTCCACTGCCTAGTAACGGTTGCTAGGCTATGATTGGACAATCGCCGCTTGGCGGAGGGCTTTAGCAAAGGGTGGTTGGAACGAAAACCAGCATGCGCAGGGGGCCCCAGGACCGAGTTTAACAACCACTGCCCTAGTGGTAGGCTAGTCGTCGACATCCCAATTATGGTATTCACATTTCTCTGAAATTGTAAATTAGGCTACAACTTTAAGAAAAGCCTCATAATTCTGATGCAGGATTCTTAGTGTCGCCACTTGCGAATACATCAGCCTCTCAAGTTGCACTGCAGGGCAATAAAATAAACATTTTAAGGAACCAAATAGCCTACCTTTAAGAAGCTACAACTGTTTTCTGATGAACCCTGAAGAGATTATCTATTCAATTGTCCAGTAACGTCGACAACGTCTTTTATTCACTGTGGGGATTTGTATTTGATTTTCAGTTGAGAGGACCGTTTCAGGTGAAACAAATGAAACGTAGCAAAGGCCGTCTGTGCACCAAACAAATCATCTGCTCTACCCCCGTAACAAGTGTCTCGATTTCATACTCCGTGAAGTTTCTCGTCTTTTTTTGTGGTCTGACTTCTCCATTACAACCAACCTGATAATGGACTCCTCAGTTTCTCAGCTTGAACAGTAAGCTTTTAATGACCTTCCAAGTGAACACACACTTAGGTTTTTTGATTGGTCTACTTACTTACATGAATAGGTCAAACAGACCCCATCCTATTGCCCACTCTTCACACTCATGATGGGGAACAGGGGCGCCCGCAGGATTTCTTCCCGGGGTACGCAACAGAGTAGGCCAAGCCATAGGCTACATGAAAACAAAGCCACTACTTAGGACTAACGTTACAACGTAATTTACCGATATATTTTGCACTCATAGGGTCGCATATTACAAGAAGTTCTAACGTAGGAGTAGGCCTAGCCTACGTTAAAGTCTGATCTTTCATCAGCAAAACCGGAGAGACTTACTTCAAAATAGAATGGAAATGTTGCGAGCAAAAAGATGTTACGTGACTTACAGTAGCCTGATATTTCATCAGGAAAACTGGAGAGACCTCACAATAGAATGGAAATGTTGCGCGCAACAAGCTGTTACGCGACTTACAGCACAGTTCATGTTAACACAATGAAAACACTTCTGACAAGTCAATAAAATAATTCTAATAAAATATTATCACTGAATGCACGCCAATTGTGTGTGTGTGTGTGTGTGTGTGTGTGAGAGAGAGAGAGAGAGAGAGAGAGAGAGAGAGAGAGAGAGAGAGAGAGAGAGAGAGAGAGAGAGAGAGAGAGAGAGAGAGAGAGAGAGAGAACGAGCAAGAGCAAGAACATAAAAGAACATTTTGGTGGGTAGCTCGTCTCCCGGTGGGGCTAACTCATCCTCAGCCGAGGACTGGTTCTCCGAAAGCTGATTCTCCGAATTGTTATTTTCATTCTTTTTCAGACTCAACAGTTCCACAATGCTGAGCTGCTTTCTTTTCTTTGACATATTTGGCTAACGTCAATTACTGTATTAGTTTAAGTTAGTTATCTTGACTGACAGTAAAAAGGCAACTCTAAACTTTTCCCGGTCTAAAGAAAAAGGTGGTCCTCCAATCACTTTCAACTGTGTCTTCCAATCACTTTCAAATGTTTGCAATATGCAAAACTTGGAAAATACAATAACCAGGCAATACAACGAAGACAATAAGCAAATATCATTCCTCAACATCGTAGAAACAGACGCAGAGACTTTGACAATTCACGTCAGTTTTAATGGAAATACTAATTTTGCTGTTGTTGCTAAGGTATGCAGACTGCGTACTCTGCGTACAGCTGGGGGCGCCACTGATGGGGAACACAATGTTCCCCTCCCAACAATCAATAACGTCTACAACATCCCCGCTATCTGCAACAAACATGTCCCCCCCTGTTCTTAACATGCAGGGGATCACACAACACAAAACAACAGAAACACTCTTCAGCTGCATTGTGGGTAATATGCTAATTAACCCCCCCCCCCCCACACACACACACTCCCAACAGGAACAAGTAAATAGGATTCGCCACAATACTCAGTCAATACATTTTTCCCACAAAAATATGTAATTGCAATATGTGCCTTTCCTTCATCTAATGCCTCTGCATGTGCTGATTTTTTTAAACATTGTGTCGCTTGGACAGGGTATTAACATTTGTTCAGGACCAATCAGAGGGACAGGTTGAGTCCTCTTCGGCTCCATGGAGCAGACGCAGTTTGTACAAACTGGCGGCGAAAAATGCATCCGGAGCTTCAATTTGGTTTTTACGAGGCCGTGGGAAGGGAATGGGTGACGTCAGTGACTTTGTCCATATTTTTATACAGTCTATGAATGTTACACAAAACTCTGGGTTATGGGAATTGAAGTCCATAGTATTATCGGCTTGAGCAATCACCTCTAATTGTTGACTACATATCCCAATTGTGCTTTCATAAACTCAAACTTGTCATGGCCATGAGATAAACCATTGCTACTGTTTGAAGTACTGAGGGGGTGGGTCAATAATTCATACTATGTTTACGGGCGTAGGCGTTACATATCTTTCCGCAAAAAGTAAATTTTTTACCGTTGTTGCAGCCTTCATTGAACGTCAGCTTTACATGGGAGAGGGATCAGTTATGGTTGGGGGGACAATTCGACTCTTTCCAAACATTGGTGAGGACACGTCCCCTGTCCCCCCCCCATATGTTTACGCCCATGGTATTGCTATTGGTGGACTAAGGTTATCTACCTTAGCCTGCCTTTCCTCTATACTTGTTGATTAGTTAGTTTTATCAGTGGTGCATACTAGGGACATCTGGGTGACGACCGGTGTTCCCGGTGGCGTATATAGTGGTGGAACTTAAACCAGTAATTTGCTCCAAACCGTCTACTTGTTAGATGTGGTGTCAAGGAGTATCACTGCATGTTCCTTGGAGAAATAATACAAAATATGTATATTAAACTGAAAGTTTTTGTCTTGGCCTTTTGCTTACAGGTGCCTCTTGGGTATTATCCCAGAGATGGGGTCAAAATCTAAGAAGTGGAGTGGAGTGGAGGCTTCAATCAACAAGTTTGTACATTTGTAAGAAAACTCGTTGATTTTGAATGGATGTAGAAATGTATGCTGACATTTTCTGTATTGAGATTGTTTTACTTTTTGTTATTAGGTGTCCAAGCACGGCAGGTGCTGGAACCCTATTGTTTTTGTTCTTTTTTTTTCTTCCCTAAAAGTGTTTGCACAGCAAAAACTACATTGTAAAGCAACCAAATTTGACAGGCACAGTAGATATGGAAGATTTTCAGTGAATTAAAGGTAATCGATTCACTTGCAAGATAGCTGCGGCTACCCACAAAAACTAAACCAAGGCCGATGGACTTCTTTGCACTGTTTCGTCGCCACACCCCACCCGATCCCGCCCCGCCCTTGGGACTGTGATTG
Organism: Synaphobranchus kaupii; assembly: GCA_029718625.1. Classification (NCBI taxonomy): domain Eukaryota; kingdom Metazoa; phylum Chordata; class Actinopteri; order Anguilliformes; family Synaphobranchidae; genus Synaphobranchus; species Synaphobranchus kaupii. The sequence goes on along the minus strand of CM056381.1, from coordinate 18,061,034 downwards.
AACTGTGATTGGACAGTTGATTACATTTAATTTTGGCACTGAAATGCCGGAGCACTTCGATAAAACCAATGACAGACCATTTTGCAGGTCAATTAATACAATCACAAGGATTGCTTTGAATTATGTCACGTTCTGTGCGGCACTGAGTGGTCACAGAGCTAAATGCAATGGGCACGTTTACATTTAAATTTTGGCACAAAAACCACGCACTGGCGTTGAAAAGTAATACACCCCGTATTGTATTTCACTATGAGTGTTTTTAGAGAACACACAATGAAATTCAATGCAATATACGTTTTGTTTTTAATTATGGCATGATAAATGCACATCGTTATGTGAAAGCAAACAGTTTTGTATTACATTTCACGGTGTCATTAAAGCGATTGCATTTAATAAAGTCACTGAAAACCTTCCATAGGTAGGTTCCCATTCCCACTCGTTACTCAGGTAACAAAATTTACCCAGATTGGCCTTGGTGGCGCTCTTTACATTTCCATACCATTCGCCGTTTTTGGCTACAACCTTTGTACTGTTTGGCCTATAGTCAAAATAATTTTTTGTAATGATGAATTTCCTCGTCTGGAACATATATCTGTACCTTATCTATCGCCAACATCTTGGATTGGCCGCTATTTTGGAAATGCTATTATCCATTTTCCTCTGTTCCCAGTTTTGGCCTAACCGCATCAGTGACATCTATGCAACTTGGCACACTGTTAGAGGGTACGTCCTAACATCTGTTGACTGAATTTAATGTATAAAGCAGTCAAATTAATTTCTAATCTTTAAACAATAACTCCTGCCATATTTGACTTGGGGATTTTAAATTATTGTGACTAGAGTTTACTCAATAACATTTTCTGCTATTTTGAATATATTAAAAGAACACGTTATATTTCACTTTGGTATAACATAAGTACTTTTGTGGACCCAACCCCATTGTATTTGCATAGCGTGAATACTAGCAACATCAGCTGTCCCTGCTGACCGTTAATGCCATCGCAGTTTCTCCCGGGTGTCAGGCTCCCAATTTACTACCATTCATTTTTGGGACCTCGCACAAACTAACTACGGCAGATAATACATCGATAAAACAGAGCACTAGGGTCAAAAAGTACATGTTTGTTTTGATATTTAATGTATTTTCAATGTTTTATTGCCTTATAAAAGAAAAACAAGATCTGGCTTAAAACTTGAAAACAGCTTATCAGCTCAAAACAAACATGTACTTTTTCACCCTAGTGCTCTCTTTTCAATGTATTATCCGCCATAATTAGTTTGTGCTTCAAAACGATTCATTTTGGCGAGGTCCCTACAAATGAATGGGAGTGAATTGGGAGCCTGACAACTGGGAGTAATGGCGATGCTGTTAACGGTCATCAGGGACAGCTGATGTTGCTAGTATTCACACGATGCAAATACAATGGGGAAGGCTCCACAAAATTACTTATGTTGTACCAAAGTGAAATATCCCTTTAAAATTGATCTCCTAGACATTTATACCAATGTGTATGAATGTTGGTATGCTACATCTAAAAGCTGAATATCTTTAAATGTTATAGATGATATGTTGATGGTGTATTCTACTGTGAAATCTGAAACTGTCTAAAATGTAGAAACAACCTTGTAAATTGTTCTTGAATTATATAAAAATGTTTTGCCATCAAAACAAAGACAGTATCACAAAGTCAAATAAAGTCTGTACTGTTTATTACTGTGTTGCAGTCAATTTTTCTAGTTGATCTGTGTCTCATCTGCTCTGAAGATTTTAGCGGGTGCTGCAGTGTCCCCTCAAACCTTTTTCAACAAGAACTTGATATCACCATGAAACTACAAATTTTAGGCATGTAAAACCAAGGATGCTTGTTAGATTTGGTTCTGTGTGGTCAATAGGTGGCGCTATGGCAATGGAAAGGTGAAAATGCACATTATCTAAATTAAATGACCAGTCCAATCCACTTGAAATTAAGAAATCAATCCTATAGCAACCAAGTTAAGCTTTCAGTTTTTAAAAATTTGCACAAAGTGCCTGTGAAATGTGTTTTTGCACAGTATTTGCACTTAAAAATGTTTAACTGCACTTGAAATACTCTGCACATTTACTCTTGAAAAAATGTTGAATTGGTAAAATAGATATTGTTTTTATTTTAATTTATCGGATTTAAAAAGTTTATAGCTGTGGTAAAATTAGTTAAAAAGGCAAATTTACAGTATTTCACATTCCAGTTTAAACTGATTTTCATTACAGTTGATATGTGAAAATACAGGTGATCACTGTAATTTAGAACCAGCTGGGTACTGTAATTCTACAGCAGCATACAGCTACATCACAGTAATGTCATGGGCAAATTAACTGTGAAATCACAGTATACAATTGTCATTTTATTGTAATTTACTGTGAAAATTACTGTGAAAGTAATGCAACTAGTAACCTGTAATTTACTGTGAATTTACAGTCAAATTTTTTACAGTGCTGGAACATCTGTGCGCATATCCCCATATGCTGTACCTGCAGCTCTGAAGTATTTCACGTCATTCCGGTTTTATTCACAACTGTTTTATCTGATAAGAGGACAGAATATCCTTCTCAACGGTGTTTGCAATTTCTTACTGGACGCTTTGATCAATAAATTACAGCCCAGTTTAACAGAATTTTTTTATTTTAACACAATAGAAAGAAGCAGCTACAGAAAACGCATTTGCTGATAGGAGTTTTTCATCCTCAATATGAAAGTGCTGGAAAGTAGTCTTGCTGCATATCTGGCAGCAGAGTGATGGTTTGAGGCTCGTTTGATGCCTCAGACCCTTGATGACTTACAGCCATTTAGCCAACCATGTATTCCATACTATTCCCATGTAATGTACAGCTTAATCTAGTCCCACCCCCCAATTCCCATAGAGATCCATTCAAATTCAGAGAGGTTAGTATCGCTTGTAAGAGTACCTGAAAATAAGATATCAAGAGTCTTTTGATGTTGTTGGGTCACAGACATCGGAACGCCATGGGATGCAAAGGATATGCAACCAAATATTAAATATGATGACCTTATTTAAGTTCATTTGTCCAATTACTTTTTGTGCCCTAAAATGGGGGAATTATGTGTAAAGATGCCTACAACACGGTTCACCCGATATGGAAAAACCGTCAAATTAAAGCTGAACGTCTGAACTTTAACATCATAGTCACTGTTTCATTTCAAATCCAATGTGCTGGAGTACAGAGCCAAAACAATAAAAAATGTGTCACTGTCCTAACACAGTGTCCTAACACTTCTGGAGTGCACTGTATATAAGTCAATTGGTCCAAACAAGCTCAACAGAGATAGAGCACAAAGTAACTAGTCCCCATTGAACAATGTGTTCCAGTTTGTCTTTTGAATATTAGAATAACAACCAACACCGAGTGGTGAGAGGAATGGGGAGAGACAGACATCCTTATCCAGCTCTCTTGTGTCCATAATCCTGTTATTGGGTGGAGATTTAATTAAACAATCAAAATGAGGGTGAACGTGCGCACGCGTGGTGTAAAAAAGGCCAAGATACTGTCTGTAGTTGCTGCAGATCCTGTGATTTGCTCCCGTGCTATAGCAAAACGTAGTGGGGTAGGATGAAGTTAAATGAAAGGTGAAATTAGAAAAGCCAAAACTACTGTGTAACCTGTGTTGGCACTGTCTACCTCATGGCAATGTTGATAGTAGTACACTGTCATGTCCGAACCATAATTCAAGCAGTTGAAATTTAAAATTAAAATTTAGTTTAAAATTTAGAAAAAAATGTTTTTTTACTTTCTACACAGATGCATCCCGGTTACCATTTTAACCCTGAAATTAATCCAAATTGGCCTTAAAGGTTTCCTTGCAGTTAAATGTGCTGTATCTTGTCTGAGTAATACAACTTACAATACTTTTAGTTAGCCGTGCTAATAAACAGAGGAATCCGGAGTATAGCTTATAGGCACGGTAGCCATTTTTAATACAGAGAACCACGTAGCCATTTTAATACAGAGAACCACGTAGCCAGCCAACAGGTGACAACAATCAGTAGATGTAATGACACGGCTGCCCCGAGGGTGGCAGTGTATCCTAATACATAACACTCCTCCCCACTTAATGAACTTGTGGCATCCCTTACCCCATAACAGCACTTAAAGAAAACAGGCCACTAAACATTCCTCCCCGAGTAGACTAACTACATGCGTCCCCATATGACCTAGAAAATATAAAACCAATCAATCATGTCATTATGAACACTCGAACATTATCAGTCTCTTTTCTTTTTAATATATATAATTTCTAAGGGACTTGGTCCCTGACATTACCCAGGGGATTATTATGCCCCATTCTTCAGGGTATGTCGCTACCTACAGGTTCAGACGATCAGGAGGCCGCCGGTCTCTCAGTGAATGGCGGATGGCGACCGGCATGCTGCCAGTAACCGGGGCAGGGTTTGGCGTGGAACAGGGTGACCGTTCAGTCTCGGAAACAACTGCTGGAGCGAGTCCCTGGGAAACAGGCTCCCCGGGTTCCGGGGTGTCCAAGGTGATGGTGGGCGAGGCCGGGCCGTCCAGCTTGGATGGCTCCGCACTAGCCATGGGTGGTATTTCCAGAGGTATTTCCAGAGGCGCAGTCCCTCCAGCCAGTAGCTGGTCAGTGTGTCTCTTCCAGACCAGGTCATTTGCGGTCCGGACGGTGTAAGACACAGGCCCGGTCTGTTCCAGGATGGTCGCCGGCATCCATTTTGGTCTGTTGTTATAGTTGCGTGCCAGCACCTTGTCCCCAGCGTGGAAGGTCCTTTCTTTCGCTCTTTGCTCGCGTCTTTGGACCTGAGCTTGCTGTTTCTGATGTACAGTGTCTTTGGTCTGTGGCGGTTTTAGAAGGTCGAGGTTGGTGCGGAGCTGTCTCTTTAAGAGCAGTGCTGCAGGGGTGGCTTGCGTAGTTGCATGTGGAATATTCCGGTAGGACAGCAGGAAGCGGTTCAGCCGCTGGTGGAGAGAGCATTCTCCGGATGAGGCCTTCAGAGCGTTTTTCATGCTCTGAACAAATCTCTCAGCTAATCCGTTACTGGACGGATGATAGGGAGCCGAGCGGATGTGTTGTACTCCGTTTGCCTCCAGGAATCTCTCGAACTCTTGTGACACAAACTGGGGCCCGTTATCACTCACCAGCTGCTCTGGAAAACCGAATCGACTGAACACTTCACCGAGTCTCTCTATGGTCTTCTCGGCTGTGGTCGCTCTCATGATGGCCACTTCCGGCCATTTACTGTGGGCGTCTACCGCCACCAGGAACATCCTTTCCTCCAACGGACCAGCAAAGTCCACATGAACACGCTGCCACGGTACCTCTGGGCAGTCCCACGGGTGGAGCGAGGCAGGCTGTGGCATGCAGCGGACTTGTTGACATGATGTACATGCTCTGACTGTCTCTTCGATCTGTCCGTCAAGGCCCGGCCACCAAAAGTAGCTCCTGGCGAGCTCCTTCATGCGGACCATTCCACAGTGTCCTTCATGTAGCTGTTGCAGTAGCTTTCTTTGCAGCCCTGGGGGAATGATTACTCTGCGTCCCCATAGAACACATCCTGCCTGCACTGAGAGCTCATTTCTTCTTGTGAGGTAGGGTTTGAGCTCGGGGAGATCCGAATGACCTCCGTTGACCACCACGTCCATCAGCTTGGCTAGTACAGGGTCATTCCGGGTGTGTTTCTTTACTTGGGCAGCAGTGATGGGAGCTTCCTCCACTTCCCTGAAATAGAAAATGCCCGCCCTGGACGGTTCTGCCCTGTCTACAGGCAGGGGTAGCCTTGAGAGGCCGTCGGCGTTTGCGTGCAGCTCCGCCTTGCGATATCTGATCTCGTAGTCATGGGCAGACAACAGTAGAGCCCACCTTTGCATCCGTCCGGCCGCTAGGGATGGAATGCCAGTGTGGGACCCGAAGATCTTGGTCAGGGGACGGTGGTCTGTCAGGAGAATGAACTTTCTCCCGAAGAGGTATTGGTGAAACTTCCTGACCCCAAAAACAATCCCCAGTGCCTCTCTTTCTATTTGTGCATAGTTGCTCTCGGCGTGGCTGAGGGTGCGGGAAGCGAACGCGATAGGTCGTTCTTCCCCGTTTGGCAAGATGTGAGAGATAACTGCCCCCACCCCATACGGGGAAGCATCACATGCGAGTTGTATGGGCAGTGCGGGGTCGAAGTGTGTTAGGACATCAGACTCTAGCAGCGCTTTCTTCGTTTGGACGAATGCAGCCTCACATTGCGGCGTCCATTGCCAGGCACTTCCATGACACAAGAGTTGGTGCAGAGGTCTCAGCTGGGAAGACAGGTTCGGAATGAACTTTCCGTAGTAATTGAGGAGCCCCAGATAGGAGCGTAGCTGGCTCACGTTCTGCGGCGCTGGTGCTTCCATGATTGCCTTGGTTTTGGATGGTGCCTTATGCAGGCCTTCAGAGTCGATCACGTGTCCCAGATACTCCACCGAGGACTGGAAAAACTCGCACTTGGACCTGCGGACCCTCAGTCCATACTCCTCCAGTCGTTGCAGTGTGGCGTTCAGGTTCTGCAGGTGCTCTTCCTCCGTTTCCCCAGTGATTAGTATGTCATCTAAATAACACTGGACTCCCTCTAATCCACCCAGGATCCCATCCTCGTCGCCAGTTGCTGTATCTTGTCTGAGTAATACAACTTACAATACTTTTAGTTAGCCGTGCTAATAAACAGAGGAATCCGGAGTATAGCTTATAGGCACGGTAGCCATTTTTAATACAGAGAACCACGTAGCCATTTTAATACAGAGAACCACGTAGCCAGCCAACAGGTGACAACAATCAGTAGATGTAATGACACGGCTGCCCCGAGGGTGGCAGTGTATCCTAATACATAACAAAATGCAGGAGTTATTTTTTCTTCATCAAAATGAATGAAAAAATGTTTATTAAAAAAGCCGATCACATTCATGTGGACGTCAAAGTTAAGGTGAATAAAGCTGATACTGCATGTAAGGTATGGGGGATGGTTAGGGCCAAACCCTTATATGCGTTTTACAATATGACTGGTTTTGCTACTTGCATTGTGTGGTGCTACTGGTTTTGCTACTTAATCAGCTTACTAGCTTTTAGAGGGTTTATTCGTTTCGGTCAGTCATATTGCCACTCATTCGCCTTGCAGTTAGCTTCGCAGCTAACTCAGCAACTGGTTCAGCAGGTAGCCCAGCAAGTAGCTCAGCAAGTCACAAAACCAATTGCATTGCACAACACAGGTAGCTGAGTAAGTAGCAAAACCAGTTGCATTGTACAACACATATCTTGCAGTCTTTGCGATTCAAATCTCAATTCTGAATGTGATTAAAGTTTGACCCGGAATTGTCAACTTGATAAAAGGATAGCTAGGCTAGGCCTACCTGTTGCTGATCTGATGTTAGGCCAGAGATTTTCTTATAAAGGGGGAGATGGTTAACTGCACTTAGCTAGCTGACTCCGCGGCTGTGTCCGAATCAGAATCCTATCTACTGCGCCCTGTCTCCTGCGAAGAGTGCACTGGCAGAAGTGTGCTGTTTAATGTGCACTGTTTAGTAGGACGCGAAAAATATCCGCTATACTATTTCCAAACCATACTGTGGAAGTGTCGTAAGCAGGTCATAAGACGTCCCACCAGTGTTGCCATGTCCGCGGTTTTACAGCTAAATTGGGATACTTTCAAAGTTCAGTCACCGGTAAAAATGAAAAGTCGCAAAGCACGCACTCATTTTAAAAAGTAAAAACATGATGATTTTGATTTAAAATACTGTTTCGGTTAAAAATTATAGAGAAGAAACCGTGCCGCAATGAAATTCAATCACAAACGGGACGAGGGGGGGAAAACAATCGCCACAACGTATTGTTTTACAGTGAGCAGCACGAAGAAATAGTGCCATGTTGAAATGCAATGCATTGCTTTTCACTGTGGACGTGAAGAGAACGTGCCACAATGAAAATCAAAATTATCATTTCATTGATTTGCATCTTGTTCAACTGCCATCCAGAAAAACAATTAGAAGGGATTACATTACACATAATTGAATGATGAAATCGTGCCATACCACACCGAAATGCAAAGTGCTAGTGTTGTGTCGTTCGCGAACGATTCGTTCAAAAGAACGAATCTTTTGGGTGAACGAACTGAACTGAATCACTTACTGAAAAGATCCGTTCATTTCTCAGTTCAGTTCAGTTCACGAACGGATCTGATCAGCAGCGAGCGTGCACCGTGCAGGGAGGGGGAGGGACTGCCGCGAGCGAACGTGATTCGTCCCTTGCGAACCAGTTCTGCTGTGCTGAACGAATCATTCGCATTTGCTTCTTCCTATTCCATTTCGGACGTATTGTTCTAAGTATTGTATAGCCGAAATGAGTACCGTGTTTGCGTGTTGTATACTAGAAAGTTTTTTTTTCTTTTTTTTTCTCTAATTTGTTTCCTAAATTGTTCGAAATAAAGTTTATATTAAAAAAAAAAATTATAAAAAAAATTCACGGGCGGGCGGGCGGGCGCCGAGCGAGGCAGCGAGCGTGCAGAGTGGACTGATTCGTTCACTGCGTGACGTGACGTGGACGTGACGTGATCCTGAGTGATAATCAACTGCCAGAATCAGGCCCAGCAAGTTAAGACTTAAAAGTCATTGAAAACCAGCGTTCACCTCCAATATTGATATTCAACGAGGAAACTTTTAAAATATCAAGATTTGTAAACGGAGTTTGGCGCATTTGTCAAAGCGACAGCACTTCCGCATGAACTGTTCGGCCGTCAGTTCAGAGTGAGTCGGACTACGCAGTACGCAGTCGGAGCTCCGCCCAAGCACTGAACGATTCGGTGAACGAATCTTTTGAACAAATCTTTTTAATGAACTGATTCTAGTGATTCGTGTCACTGAAGTGAACTGTTTTGCCCATCACTACAAAGTGCCTCTATTTAATTTTCTTTAAGTCAATGCAGATATCGTGCCACTTGTAAATGTAATCACTATCCAATCACGAGCTCTCTAGCAAACGGGGGCGTGGTTGAGCAAAACAGACACGGATAGTCGCTCACAATCTGATCGATGCCATGTATTTCCACACCCGTACAGTTCTCCACGGTTATTGCCAAAGGCTCATTTAAAAGTGTCTTTTCGGGAAATATTTTCAGGAGAATTAGCCTCTTTGCTCCAGCAGGTAGAAAGTGATGCTGTAAGTGAAGATTTCCTTATTTACAAAGTAGAGTGGCTCCTAGAGCAAATACAACAGGTGGAGGCTGTAACTGGCTGAACTTAATTCAACTTCCATATAGCCTACACTTTATGTGGCCATCACTATATCATAAAGATACTTTCTTAACACTACACATGTTTTTAGTCACCACATTGCATTATAACAAGAATGAGATAAACAATGAATCATTAATATTTTTTGTATGTTTAGGCTAGGGGTTGAACGGCCGCATTCTCTCATGTAAACTGTTTTCACACTTATAATATTATCACACTTATTAACACTCTATAATTACTTTCATTTACAATCTGGATGAATAATTGGCGGTCATATTTTCATTACAAACTTTCATTGTCGTGCTTGTGTGTATCTCTTGCGGTCACCTAACGTTATGCATTTGTAGCCTCATTTATTTTCATTTTTCATTGATTAAATGTGTTTCTTCATTTGTGATTATTTTGATCTAAATAAAGGTGCTTGAAATTATTAAATTGTATTGTTTTATTTCAATAATAAATAACAAACGAATAAAAACTAATAATAATAATAATAATAATAATAATAATAAAAACTTTAGGGAGATGTCGGCAGCGTGTGTTTCCTCCACTCGTTAGTAACCTGTTACAGTTGTTGCTACTTCATCTGCTGTGTTTAGATAGATCAGAATACACATTACCAAACGAAAAGTAGTAGGCTACAGAATAAATTTGATGCGCACGTGAGAAGAGGAAGGTATAGCTACAAGAAGCAGTTTGTGCGAAACGGGCGCTTCCGTGAGAAACATCGCATAGTGCACATGCGTTTGTTTGCATTATCTAAAAAAATAATAATACACACAACAGTGCATAACTGACAGCACCTCTTTATAACAACAGCACCTCTTCATAACAATGCAGACAACTGCAGAGATAATTTCATTTAAATTTTTCAAATAAGCAACTGAATTAATTTTTATGCGTGTCCAAAACCAAAATCCTATTTTTAGAAGTGGGAGCGCTGCTTCTGTTTCTGTTACATTGTTGAAACTATTCTATTTGTTGCTAAAATTAAGTGTTGTCTGGCTGAATACAGATGTAGATACCAAACTTTAATCTTGCATTGTCATGTGCTTCAGTGTGTCTTTAGAGATATGTGAACATCGTAGTGCACGCTTTCTTCACGGGCCGACGCAGACTGCCCCTACGGGCAGTGCGACATTTCCGTATAGTGAAACTAGATATGAAAGTAGACTATTTCAAACTGCTAAAACGAACTACTAAAACTGCTTGAGCCACAAGAGTGTGATTGATTGAGCCACGTATGGCCCAGACGGAGTCTAGCCACCACCACCCCATCCCGTCTACTACCCCTCACAGCCCTTGCAGTCCCCACCGTCCGTTGAACCCTATACAAGTGTCTCCCCTTACTCTCACCATCCCATAAGGCCTGCCACTGTGACTGCACCTTCCGCCGGAGTAAAAAGCCTTCCGCTGGTTAGCGCGTATGGCAACCATGGACTGTATAAAAATGATGGCAACCCCCTGATGGCAACGCCTGTCCTGATCGGCTCGATCAGATCTTGAGCAACTATCCATGTCTGTTTTCCTCAACCACGCCCCCGTTTGCTAGAGAGCTGTGATTGGACAATGATTACATTTTCAACTTGCATGATTTCAGCATAGTACTTCCCGAAAATTAAATAGATGCACTTTGCATTTCGGTGTGGTATGGCACGATTTCATCATTCAATTATGTGTAATGTAATCCATTCTAATTGTTTTTCTGGATGGCAGTTGAACAAGATGCAAATCAATGAAATGATAATTTTGATTTTCATTGTGGCATGTTCTCTTCACGTCCACAGTGAAAAGCAATGCATTGCATTTCAACATGGCACTATTTCTTCGTGCTGCTCACTGTAAAACAATACGTTGTGGCGATTGTTTTCCCCCCTCGTCCCGTTTGTGATTGAATTTCATTGTGGCACGGTTTCCTCTCCATAAAAAATAGCCTATAAATTGGCTAGTTTTGAGTTGCCATTTGGCTGGAAAGTCGTACAAGATCTGGCAACCCAGCGCCCCACTCTTGCGCTGCCATGTCACGTGTTGTTTTTGTTGTATTTGATGGATAACGTCAGCGAAGTTGCGCCTCATTTTTCAAAAACGAAACTTCACGTCATATTCATGTGACCAAAATGTTTGTGTACTTCTTGAAAAGTGTGCTCCCTGTCACTGCCCGATCTGTCCCCCCTGCCCGATTTGTATCGCGCATGCGTACCATGCCCGATCTGTACCGCGCATGTGTACCATGCCCGATCTGTACCGCGCATGTGTACCATGCCCGATCTGTACCGCGCATGTGTACCATGCCCGATCTGTACCGCGCATGTGTACCATGCCCGATCTGTACCGCGCATGTGTACCATGCCCGATCTGTACCGCGCATGTGTAAATAACGTCACATTTTACGACAATGGGTGAATGGCCTGATCTGACTGTATGTCTGCAGTCTGCTATAAGCTAAGTTAATATTTCTGGTTTTATTTGGTGGAAGCATGAATGGTATATTTATGTAAATGTATTCACATCAACCTGCTCAAAATACTGCACTGGTGTGCACATTTTTAGTCGGCTCTGTATTGTTTTAATGCTTTACCGTGCTGGATTAAGCTAAGCATACTTAGCCTAGCTTAATTGCAGCCTACATCAATGGAAATATTTATTTTCACAAATTAAATTTGCAAAAACCAAAAAAGGGTTAAACAAATAAAAAAAAGTCTTATATTTTAGATTCTTCAAAGTAGCCACCCTTTGCCTTGATAACGGCTTTGCACATTCTTGCCATTCTCTCAAACTTCTGTGGTAAACAGGTATTCCACAGGTAAACAGGTGATGCTATCATGACTCCGTATAAAAGGATATCAAAAGACTCCTGATATCTTATTTCCAGGTACTCTTAGAAGCGATACTATAACCTCTGCATTTGAATGGATCTCTATGGGAATTGAGGGGTGGGACTAGATTTATCTTTAAATTACACTGGAACAGCGTGGAACACATGATTGGCTAAATGGCTCTAAGTCATCAAGGGTCTGACGTATCAAACAAGCCTTAAACCATCACTCTGCTGCCAGATATGCAGTAGATATGGATGGATCACTTGAAGGGTTGTTTCTCCTGACAAATTTTCCTATTGAACTCTATGGAAAAATGAGCATATACTGAGAGACACTGTTTAATCTTTAAATTGTGTAGTGACAATTCTTACTTTTAATTTAAGCTTGATCCCACCCCAGTGCCACTTTGACTTCTTGCACTCTGTCACTAATCCCATCTACCATCCTGTGTTGTCCATTTAATTTCTTAAGAAAGATATGTATGTATTTAATTGTAATTATTATGTTTTTAAATGGTAGCAAGTGTTAATTCTACTGAGCCATTTAGTGCTAACTAAATTACCTCTCTGTGTTTGATATACTAGGCATGTGGTAATGGAAATATGTTTAGAGATTAAAAAAACAGCCAAGTTGTATTGAATTATTTTGGCTGTATGTAGCCATCTGCAACTGTAAAGTTAGTTAAGTATTACGGCTCAATGAGATACAGGTATTTAAACATGTAAGGAACATTTGGCACAAAGGCATCCCCAATTCCATATTGCCAAATCTGACTGCTTACAATCAAATCTAGCATGAACGTATCAAGCAGCTTAATTTAAATAAACATTAGACAGTACAAACTTATGATATTATTTTTTATTTGATTTAATCTAATGTTGCTGATTACATAGCCTATTACATATATAAAGCATATACATTTGCAACCTTCTGACATTGATAGCACTGTTATACACACCTAAATATGTAGTCTAATCATTCACTCTTGTACCTCATTAAAACATCACTTTTTCCTGTACTCTACAGTATGTGTACTTTTGCTCTGGAATCACATTTTTTCTGTAGTTTAAAAAAAAATTAAAAATGTTCCCATTCATAATGAAGGAAAATATTACATTAATCTAGTACATATCAGCAAACCCCCGTCAGTGAATGCGTTTTCTGTAGTTCTTTACGTCATACTACATTCATAAGATCAGAAATGTTGTTAGGCTGGGCTGTAATGTATTGTTCATAGCATCCAGTTGCAGGTGAGACTGGGTGGGGGGTTGCTTGTTAAATGGATTTGCTACGGGAAAATAGTAATACTTAGAAACTCCGTATTCGGCAGAGTTGCCACGAATCGTGTACAATTGGCTGCAAGAGCAATGCATGTCTCAGTTGCATGCTCTCCCTTCTCTCTTCATCTGGTGTCCAATCTTCCTTTCAAATTCCTCCACCTCACTTAAACAGATAAAATGGACAATCTATCACTGATGGATAAACATAATCATTTTCTTGCACTTTGTAGAACTTAGTCTATTCTTACGTTTGAGTATGAACAACACCAGTGAACAACACCACCCCTTCACCACCAACACCGTTCTGTCTAACAAATTTTCAGCCCAGTCCGTTATTAGAATTTACTGCCATATTACAGTTTTTTACGATTGCTTTGACTCATTTTGCACAGCAGAATTTCAATGTACAAAACTCAAAATGCAAAGTGCCAAACTGACTTTCAAAATTCATACTCTAAGACACCACATCCTGTGCTGACATACAAAGTGTAAAACTGTTAGTGCAAAGTGGTAAACTGACTTGGAGAATTCTTACTCTAAGACACCACATCCTATGCTGACATACAAAGTGCAAAACTGTTAATACAAAGTGCCAAACTCTAAATCATATGGTCCATTCTCAGAATACAGCCACCTAATATTACAACAATGTTCAAATGCTTATTACTACAAATGCAGATGACTAAATCAATTCAACAGGTCTTTGTAGTCATGTCTCAGTACTTCCAACAACCTTGCCGAGGTGAATAGCATTGCAACACAAGATGCTATTGTCATCAGATGCGATGTCGACAAGATTCTGTGGCCAAATGCAGCGGAGAGGCAAAATGCTGCTTAAGCACCAAAAAGCTTTTTTTTTTACTTTACAGTAAAGTTTGTTGTTACTGTAACTGTTTTTGCTTTTACTGTTGTTTTTGTTTTTACTGTACAATACAGTTGAGTTTACAGTACTGCATTACTGTATGATTTTTCTTTAATGATTAAACTTCAAATAATCTAATATTTTGTTTGTCTTTCATAAAAACACAAGCGCAAAACTACAGTCTATCACGGGGATGATTGCTGTACATAATTTCAAGTACTTATGAGGAAATGACCATTGCATAGTCTTTCTTGGTAACAAGTATTTTGTGTTTGACCACATTATTTGATAATGGCCGTTGTATTTGAAAAAGCACCAATAATTAAACTTCAACGATGAACATATCCACTGTTCTGACACTATGATAAACTTTAGCATGAAATACAATCTAATTTGGTTCAGTTGTTTCTATTGTGCATGCTATATATGATTTTGAGCCCAAGATTAGGAGTATAGCATTTTGCGTTATGACCAAAGAACACTTTCAAACTCTTTTTTTATCAGAAGGATTTTGTGTTTGGCAGCATTTTTTCATGATGACTGTTGTACAGTTTCTTGCAAAAGTATTCACCCCCCTAGGCATTTTTCCTATTTTGTTGCAGTACAACCTGTAATTTAAATAGATTTTTATTTGGATTTTATGTAATGGACCAACACAAAATAGTCCAAATAGGTGAAGTGAAATGAAAAAAAAAACTTGCTTTAAAAAATAAAAAACTGAAAAGTGGTACGTGCATATGTATTCACCCCCTTTGCTTTAATGTATTTTTAAAGTATCATATTTAATATTTGGTCGCATATCCTTTGCATGCTGTTACTTCCTGAAGTCTGTGACCCATCAACATCAAAAGACTCTCGATATCTTATTTTCAGGTACTGTTACAAGCGATACTATAACCTCTCTGCATTTGAATGGATCTCTATGGGAATTTGGGGGTGAGACTAGATTCAGATGTAAATTACGCTGGTACAGTATGGAACACATGACTGGCTAAATGGCAGTAAGTCATCAAGGGTCTAAGGTATCAAACGAGCCCCAAACCATCACTCTGCGGCCACATATGGAGTAGATGTGGATGGATCACTTTAAGGGTTTCTTCTCCTGACTTTTTTCCCCATATAGTTTTATAGGAAAATGAGTCAGGAGAAATAACCCTTGCATTTTTTAAAGCAAGTTTTTTTTTCCATTTCACTTCACCAATTCGGACTATTTTTTGTAAGGCCATTACATAAAATCCAAATAAAAATCAATTTAAATTACAGGTTGTACTGCAACAAAATAGGAAAAATGCCAAGGGGGCTGAATACTTTCGCAAGGCACTGTATATTGAAAATGCAGCAATGATTTAACTTCATTGTTTGAAATATCTAATGTTTTGGTGCTGTGATAAACTTTTGCATATAATATTCTCGGATTTGACACTGGTATTTTTATGTTGCATGCTATATTACATTTTGAACCCAAACTGAGCAGGATTTGAATAGCATAGGGTTGAATTGGCTACCAAATTGGGAGAAAAAGGGAAAAATCTGAAATAAATTTTAAAATAAATAATTTAAAATTGGAGTTGTTTGGGCGCAATACAAAACGTCATGTTTGGCGAAGATGGTGAATGGTGGGAACATGGTGGAGGGGGCGTTATGGTTTGGGGCTGCTTTGCTGCCTCAGGGCCTGGTAAACTTACCATAATAGATTCAACCATGAATTAAACTTTATACCAGACCATTCTTGAGGGGAATGTGATTAGTTCAGATGCTGAAGCTGAAAAGGTCCTGGATCCTCTTACATATACAAGCAAATCTAATACAGAATGGGGGTGTACTTACTTTTTCACATGACTGTAGATGTCCAAGGCCTGTCCAAAGATCAGCCCTCACCTGCTACACCAAATCATTGATCAACACACACACATGCATAATTACTCTTATAGGACAAAACTCAGAACCCATCAGTGAGCAATGTGTAACCTATTAAATCTATGATAATATATAAATGAATCTTGTCGGTTTTGGTAATCGTAAAATGAAATGAACACTAACACAAAAAATCAAGTAAAGTATGTGATTTATGGGCTTCTAAAACTCACTTAACTGTCTACGACTGGTCGGGAGTAATCATTAATCTACGAGCATTTCTAAGAGTGCCATAAATTAAGATGCTTTTGGGAAACGCCCCCTAAGTTCAAGAAGCTTCGTAAGAAGGGTTTTACAATCGTCTTAGCACGATGCTTTTTGGAAACACACCCGCTTGGTTACCTTCCAAAGTGTGTGCTGGAGTGAAAATTTTACCAGCCACAATCAAAATATTACCAGCATTTGGCTGGTGGCTGGTGCTAATTTCCCACCCTGGTCATTGCTGAGTGGATATCTTTGTTTGAAAATGTTATTTTGACACCTTCTTCTGTATTAATTACCATATTGGTCCTCTTTTCTTTGTTCTCCAACTCCTTGTCAAGCTGTTGGAGCTCCTCCGTATTCTGACATGGACCATTTTCCGTAATGTCCTCTGCCTCTGCCCCAGCTGCCAGTATTCTCCTTTGCATTGCAAGGATTTCTTGCTGGGTGTCTGCAAAATACTTTTGTGAGAGTATCTATGGGGAAAGATTAAATGTTGTGGCATTAGATCCTTGAGTGTAGGTGTTTACGTGCATGTGTGTAATCTAAAAATTTACAGAACAGTTTACTCTTTGTTGCTACTTCTGATAAGGCCCGGGGCTCTTCAGACAGGAGTTGTGACACAGCTGCTCGGTAATCGGGCAGGGGGGACAGATCGGGCAGTGACACTCCCGAATGTACTCAGCGAAACCCCGGAAGTAAGTGTGATCATCCTGGTATTTGAAGTATACTGCAATTTGAAAAAAATTTGCGTACTCTACAACTTTCTCGCCCTATCTACTCACCAAGGCTACTCAACAGTGTGGAAGAGTGCTGATTCGGACACGGCCGCGTCTTTTGCACTGTGAAAAGCGTAACGGCTAGTAGTAGCTTAGCTTGGATCACGTGCACCGTTGTTAGCCAATCGTTTCAAAGTATTGACGTCAGTGAGACTCTTCAGAGTTTTTCGACAGTTATCTACGGCATTTGGCAATATAGTATTGCACGCACCCGTTAATATTTTTGAAAGACAGAAAAACGACCATTTATGATATTACCACTCCATGCACCTATACTTATCACCACTATTACACTGAAATATCAGTGTTTACCAAAGACACATGGCCACACTTTAATTGCCTTAGGAAGGGAAACCGTTTTTACAGGTGCTACCTAGCTAGCCTATGTAACGTGGGCCTACTGCAAATCATCGGAAGGAAATGTAAAAAAGTCCTTGTCTCAACCTATTATTACAATTTAACGTTACCGCTGCACATAGACGTGCCATGGCGATGTGATCTATATACTGATGTTTTGGTAGAATGTTTGTGGGAAGGGAAGCCGTTTTTACAGGTGCTACCTAGCTAGCCTATGTAAGGTGGGCCTACTGCAAATCATCGGAAGGAAATAAAAAAATAATTTTAAAAAGTGCTTGTCTCGACCTATTATTGCAATTTAACGTTACTGCTGCACCTAGACGTGGCATGGCAATGTGACCTATACACTGATATTTTGGTAGAAAATATGGTAGTTTGTAGAATACAATTCCAAGAGTAGCCTAGAAAAAAGAGCGCAAATCTGGATGTTTAGCTATGTAGCTAATTAGCCAGCTAGCGATGGTACAAGTTACCGTTAAACATCCTTTCAAAAACCAGTTTGGGTGCTAGCTCGGAGACGCTGGGCCTGTAGTGTCGTAAATGAATTCTAACTGCTGCAACATTCCCTACTGTCTATCATCTCACAAAACAGTATTTTTTTCGTAGTAGACACATCATAGCTCGTTCCAAAATGAGTATGTGATGACAAACATGTTGAAGATGAGCGACAAGGCAGTCAATTTATTATGTCACGAACAGTGCCCACAAAACAGAAGCTTGTTCAGGGTGCTAAGGGGTCTTCTCCATTGACTTCCATTCAAAAAATACAGCCCGAAACAGCTTTTGGTCTCACACTGTCGGTCTCATTGAGGCGTTACGCGTTTTAGACCAATGATTGTTGTCTCCCCCTGGGGGAGGCTACTCACCATGTTTCCCTGAAGCAGGCAGCGACCAGCACTGACAGTAAATCCCGAAACTGTCTATCTTGATTCCATTTATTTGCGTGTATTGGATTGGTTCTAAATAATAACAACCAGAATTGAGGTCGTCTATTTGAAGACACAATTCTAAACTTTGATTTAAAAAAATAAGAAAATCAATCTAAGTTCTGTGGAATGAACCCATAGTTTGGAATCAGTTCCCTGGAATCGATTGCCGATTCTCGCCCATCACTATACAGAAGTTAGTAATGGAATGGAGGTCTAGCCCTGGGCTGCCAGGTGACATTCCTGTGGCCTTTGTGCCACAAAAAACATGAAAATGAAATGTTAAATGGCAAATTGAATTATCATTTCCTTTTTCTCATGGATCATGCGATTACAGCAAGAAACTGCTATTTCAAATTTGTTTTTGAATGAAAAATGTTTTCATTCAAATTGTGAGGGTTGTATCGTAGAGGGCGAGAAAAAATAGGCTAAATGTGAAATTGACTTTGCATTTATATTTTCAAATTGTCAGATAAAGTCCGTAGGCCTACCAGAGGTGTAAAATCCAGGTTCAGAAAGTAAAAGTCATCCCCATTTTGTCCAATTACCTGTATTTGTTAATTAGCACAATTATTCAGCCAGGTGGTAGAACTAATTAGTGAAATCAGCTGGCTGAGTTCATGGATGGAAGAAACACGTGGCAGGACTTTTACTTTCTGACCCCTGGATTTTACACCTCTGGTCCGTACATTAACTTGAAATGAAAACGCAAAGTTGGCTTTTGTCATTTTTGCGCACATCGGATGAAAACGAAACGCAATGGCCGATTTGCATTTTCATGATAATTCTGACGCGATTATGTTTTCATAGACAACGGTGCAATAACGAACACCCCTTTCTAAGCCCACGCCTACGTAGCCTGTTAATTTAGCGTTGAACCCTGAGATTCTTTCTTACAGTTTGCATTCACAGAGAAATGGGACGGAGGGCTACAGAGTTTCCGCCGGTCGTTTTGGTCTCGCTGCTATTCTGCATTAGTAAATATGATTCTGCGACAGGCTTGGAACTCACACTGCTTCACACCAACGATGTTCATGCACGAGTCGAGGAAACCAATGCAAACTCCGGAGCATGCACAAAAGGATCGTGCTTCGCTGGAGTGGCGAGGAGATTCACCAAAATTAAGGATATCAGGAGTCGAGAAGCAAATGTGTTGCTATTGGATGCGGGCGACCAGTTTCAGGGCACTGTTTGGTTTAACTATTACAAGGGTGCTGAAGCGGCATATTTTATGAATAAGCTGGGATATGATGCAATGGTAAGAACCAATGATCCTTTCACCGAATTTAAACTTTTTTTTGCGAATGATTTGCTAGTGTTAAATCAAATTGTAGGCTATGGTTGCCTGATGTCGCCTACGTTTGCATTTGCATTACATCACATGTAGCTACCCTACATGTTACATTTACGCCCACTTTGTGTGCGCTATATTCGTCTCTCTTCTGTAATTTTTAATACCAGGATACAGTAATTGTTGTAGTACCTTAAACAAAGTTAAGTTAATACTTTGTTAATACTACATTGACAATCTAAAACGTCTAACAAGAAAACTGGCTTAATGTAGCCTACCAAAACGAATAGCTAAACAACCCCACATTTTGCACAGTGGACGCTTCCCATAAATACTAGGCTAACTATGGGGGAGAAGATGATAAAAATATTTATAGAAGCAGTTTCTTATGCTTGTTAAACGTTTTTTCCTGCTTAATACAATACATTTGCTTGACGAGGTAGCTATAATGTGCCAAAACAGAGAGCTCGAACCCCATATTTTCCATTGCTGAAGCCTTCAATGGATAGCCTTCTAACGATGGGCAACAAAATGAGTGTAATTTTAAATAAGTATGTTTTAAGTTTGTTTATGGCTTGTTAACCATAACCATAAGCTTGTGGCCTGTTATTTCTACTTTTATTTCTGTAATGTAGCCTTATCGATTATAGTTTTATTTGAGCTGCACATTGCTTAATTACAATTTAGACAGTTTGGTGGATATATAATTATTATTTTATACATATATATATATATATATATATATATATAACCCCATTTCCAAAAAAGTTGGGACAGTATGTAAAATGCACATAAAAGCAGAAAGCAGTGATTTGTAAATTCTCTTTTACATATATTTAATTGAAAACAGTACAAAGAAAATATATTTAATGTTTTACCTTATCAACATTATTGATTTTTGTAAATATACGGTGTTTCCGAATTTGATGCCTGCAACACGTTCCAAAAAAGTTGGGACAGGGCCAAAAAAAAGACTGGGAAGTTAAAAAAAATACCTGTTCGGAACGTTCCACAGGTAAACAGGTGATGCTATCATGACTGGGTATAAAAGGATATCAAAAGACTCTTGATATTTTAGTTTCAGCGATACTAGAACCTCTCTGCATTTGAATGGATCTCTATGGGAATTGGGGGGTGGGACTAGATTAAGTTGTACATTACACGGGAATAGTATGGAATCCATGGTTGGCTAAGTGGCTGTAAGCAATCAAGCGTCTGAGGTATCAAACGAGCCTCAAACCATCACTCTGCTGCCAGATATGCAGTAGATATGGATGGATCACTTTAAGGGTTGTTTCTCCTAACTCATTTTCCTATTGAACTCTATGGAAAAATAAGCCAGGAGAAACAACCCTCCAAGTGATCCATCCATATCTACTGCATATCTGGCAGCAGAGTGATAGTTTGAGGCTCGTTTGATATCTCAGACCCTTGATTACTTACAGCCACTCAGCCAACCATGGATATATGTAAAAGATAATTTACAAATCACTGCTTTCTGCTTTTATGTGCATTTTACATACTGTCCCAACTTTTTTGGAATTGGGGTTGTATGTGTGTGTGTGTGTGTGTGTGTGTGTGTGTGTGTGTGTGTGTGTGTGTGTGTGTGTGTGTGTGTGTGTGTGTGTGTGTGTGTGTGTGTGTGTGTGTGTGTGTGTGTATGTATGTATATGTGTATATATATATATATATATATATATATATATATAATTAGATTGACACCGGATGAAATAACCTGAATATTTCACTATTATTCTAATTTCCTGAAAGTCATTTACACATGCAAGATCATGTAGGACCCCATATTATGGGCATCCCATTGGCAAGGCAAAGGGTTAACTATTCGTTACACACAGGAAATTGGAGACTGTAAAGAACAAGGATAATACTACCCCTAAGTGTACGGGCTAGGTAGCAGAAATTTTATTGTTACAGGAATAATTGGAGGAAGGGTAATCCAATCATTGAAGCACAGAGGTAAGGATTTATGTACAGAGCAACTGAATGGGAATGGGCAGGACATGCTCTAACAAAGGTCCCAGCTCTCTGACCAGCCCAGATAAAGGTTATTAGTGGGGTCTCCCAGCATGGTGTTATTACATACATTGTGGGGTTAGGCCACTGATTGGGAAATGTGTAATTAAGCCGTGGAGGCCAAGAGATGTTTATGAATTTTGGTCAGACTTGCCAAAAATTTGAAATGACATAACCAACTATTTTAGCTGCTCTAATTGAGAGTGCAGTTATTAAATTTATTTTATAAAAATGTAGTTTGTACTTTGACATATAATTTTGCCTTAGTGCTATATTGTGCTATTGCTGTAAGGGGTTTTAAACAACATTTTTTTGCTGGGATAGTAGCCCAGAGTTGTAAGAATAAGTGTTTTATGTTCTGCTTCCAGGCATTGGGAAACCATGAGTTTGATAATGGAGTGGAGGGTCTGCTTACGCCTTTCCTACAGGAAGTGAATTGCAGCGTTCTCAGTGCTAACATTAGGCCACTTCAGGCACTGGCTCCAAAGATAGCCGGCTACTACATGCCCTACAAGATATTTGTTATAAACTCTGAAAAGGTGGCAGTGGTAGGCTATACTTCAAAGGAAACACCAGCTTTGTCAAGTCCAGGTAAGTTTCCTTTCAGTATTTGACCTGAGTAATTAGAAAGATATAACAAAATATAACCCACTTTTGGAAAAATTGATAGATGTTTGAATAGAAGTTCTCAATTTAAAATAAAAAAAAGTTTTGCAGAGGGAATCCACAAAGTTCTGCAATAGTATGACATTCATTTCATCTTAATACAAGAAAGCCACTTTCCAACCTCTTTTAAGTAGTTTAGAATGTATGTATTCAAATGCACAATTTCACATAGGGAAGGAGGCAAATGTAGGAAAGGAAGTATTTAAAAAGATTACATGTAAAAAGAGGCTCTAGCTATTTAGGACAGACAGACTTGGAATTTTTGCACAGAAAAGGATAGCAGTTATGTTAAACAGCGGTTGCTCGGAAATAGAAATGCAAATGCTAGTATCTTCTACATGTTATCTGCAGTTATATGTCAGATTAAACACACTTATTGTCCTGCCAAAGTCTTATCAAAGTTTGTCAGTCTGGCTATTTAATCACCTCCAATCTAATTGGTTAATTAAATTTCTTTAAGTGGGAAAAGCCAAATAACCCAATGGCTGTTAACAAGTGTACTTGGCAAGTTGTACACTTTGTACTCAACACAACATTTCACATTTTTAGAAACCACAGAATGACATAGAAAAATGTATAGCAAAATTCTGCAATTTATGTCAAAGGATATTGTCAAATTCCTTGAAGAACTTGGAGAATGAAAGCACAGAAGTAAACTTGTAGTGAGATATGTCTTTTCTTTTGCATGTGCTATAATCATTAATACAGTAATATGGTCTAGGCAACTCGTAAAGCCATTTATAAATTATATTGTAATGCATACTGTAAATGTAAGCCACTCTCTTTATCATCACCTTATCTAGCTGTTTGTTATTGTGATCTGTATACAGATCGTGTGTTGTTTGGAAAGTTTTTTTGGCTTGTATAGACTGTAATTATAGGGTGTACAGTGAAATTCAATCGTAAGTGTAGTCTCAGTGAAAACAAGGATGTGTGTATTTAATAACTAACTGTAGGACATAGTAGCAGGTTAAATAGGAACGTCAGCTAAAAATCATGATTTAACATGTTGGTCCTCATCTTAGCAAAAATCGATATCTCATTCCTAATGTGTCACATGTAATACTTTCGTCCACAACAACACAAATGTACAGATCCCCACCCAAAACAATGATGCCATCCCGGTATAACACCTCCTCTTCCCCCATTGTAGAAACTGGATTCAGAAAATGTAATGGAGGCTGCAGTTAGGTGACAATTCAACAAGACTTCAAATTTTATGCCAGTTATGAATCAGTTATGTCTTAAATATTGTCAATGTGACCTCAAAAATAGAGAAAACATAGATATGTCACCATTTGACAGTGTTGTCCAGTTCAAAAGATGCCTCCACTCACTTAAATACTAGGAAAAGGAGGAGTTATACTCCAGTCAGTGACATCATAACTTAAAAATGGCAGATACAGGTGAACGACTTTGTTCTGACATGTGAAATACAGGCACACCAATTCTGAGAGTAAGACAGATCATACCAAATTGTAAAGACGAGTTTAGTGTGCATATGAGCACGCTTTGTTTCTGCTGCTGCCCAGTAGTACTCTGTGTAACTGTGTGTTTTCTTTGCCTCTATAGGCCCGAACGTGGTGTTTGAGGATGAGATTAAAGCTCTGCAGCTACAGGTAGACAAGCTTGTGACTATGGGTATTAATAAGATCATTGCCCTTGGCCACTCCGGCTTTGCTACTGACCAAGAAATTGCCAAGAAAGTCAAAGGAGTAGACGTGGTGATCGGAGGACACACCAACACATTCCTATATACTGGTATGCTTCACGTTCTGTATGAAATCTGCTTCTGCTTCCTAAACTAAGCTCATTTCTGGAAAGCACTCCAAAAAAGGAAAGCGCAGTGGCTCAGATCTATCTGCAGACATATGTGTGTAACGTGACTGTCCGACCACTTCCAAGTAATGATCTCCTGTCTATGTTGCTAGCCAACTGGCTAGGTACCTTGCAGTCCAGCAGATTGATGATACGTGCGAGCAACTGCTGTTCCTAAGTGCCCTGATGTTGACAAACTGAAAGCTTCAGGAGAGTTTAAAGCTGTTGGAGAGTCATATTTGAAATCAGTGTTTTTTTTTTGTTTTTTGTTTTTTTAAGAGTTAAAGGGTTGAATAGAACTTGCAAGTTTCAAATTCACCTTTTAACTAAACTGAAAGTACATACTGAAAAAAGCTGAATTGGGATCCATAAAAGTTAAAGAAATAACAGAAATCCGTTTTACAACCTTACGTACAAATTCAAATTATGAAATACAAATTCAATGTCATTAAATTCTATTTCAAATCTTTACATACAATTTCAAATTGTGAAATTCAGATTTACTAAATTAAAATTTGGTTGTCTGGTGGCACAAGTTTGGCACTAACTGATGATTCAAAGAGAGTCTGTAAAGTAGGTAAGATTTTCAATTTTTCACTCAACATCGTTTGTATTGTTTGTAATTTTCATGTTGAAAAGTTTCAGTTTTAGTGTAAGCCCTGTGTAACTATTTATATTGCTTGAGCTTGTTTTTTTGATACAAAGAGATTCGTTTTTGGAAACCATGATTTAAGTGCTTCACTGAACTTAAAGTGATACTGTAGTCAAAAAACGACTTTTCCCGTTGAAAACCAATGTTTTGGGTTAGATTATGAGCATACATAACTGTTTATGTCCGAAAATCTCATGTTTAGTCAAAATGGTTTTTTTTTTTTTTTAGTTTTTGTGTAGGCTTACCAATACGCTGGTTTCCAGGGATTCGTGATGTCACAAGATCCTTAACATAAAAATGGGTGGAGTTGAGGTGGTCCTAGGGGTGGTCTCAGCTGGGCACGTGTTATAAAAGCAGAGGCTAATGTTTTTTTTTTCCTCTTTGAGACTGAGTCTGAGACCCTTGTACTGCTAACTAGCTAATTCAAGTTCAAATGTGAATTGCTTTGTATTACTGCTAACGTTAATATTAGGACTTAAGCTACGTTGACACTGCAGGCCTTAGTGCTCAATTCCGATTTATTGCTCAGATCCGATTTTTTTGTTTGGCTGTTCACATAAATTTTTTTATGTAGTCCATATCCGATTCCATTGTGAACCGATTGCTCTCCTGAATTGGCCCGCATGCGCAAATTAACAAAAACAAAAGATGTCACACCTGTCACACAGCCAGCAGAAATAAACAACAACAAAAAGGAAGTCATCAAAGTCACAGCTTCTGCGTAAGTTGATGTGCAGTGGACCTCATGAGGAGACTGGAAAAGGCCAAGGTTTTAACTAGCTTTTTGTGCTGCCATGGCTGCTACTTCTGTGCAGAGGGACTCATGAATGTGAGATCAGAGCCAGGAATGGGGTGACCGTGACATGGGCGGTTACAGTGAAACACAAGCAAGGCATGAAATGAACCTCGCCCACTCGCCCGATTCTGAGGGCAGGCGAGTTAAAAAAATAATAAATAAAATACAGCGCTCGGCCATTTGGCTAGTGAGACCAGTCGATATAACATTTATAAAACGGATAGTTCCGGGATGCAGACTGGTCAATACAGTGTTCCAGCTGTGTTAAAATACACAATATAAAAAAGCTATCACACGACACATCTGTTCAACTTGGCTTAGGCTACTGTGTAACGTTACCTATAGCCTAACATCACTGCGCACCTTTAGATTAAACTATTGACACGTTATTGGACCGACAACCATTAAGTAAGGTAAGCAGCTACATGAGAAAACCGTGAATAATAAATAGGCTACCGTGCAACAAAACAAGACCATAATATTGACAGTTCTAACATTATTTTAAATCACAAAACAGTTAACGCAGCTGTCCGCAAATGATAGAAAAACGTAGCCTAGGCTACTTCCGACTTATTATGGTGTATCGTTTGTGCCCAAAAAAATCCAATGCTTTGCACATTTACCACTTATCTAAAATGATTAGCAAATATAATATGAATCTGTTGATAACCTACCCTGTACAATAGTGAGTTAACTAGCCCGTGCGCCAAGTTCTAGTAATGCCCTCCTACATCAAAAATGACGTAAAAAGTCACATGAATTCCGATCTGACTGTTCAGACTGCGGTTGCTTTGACACAATCTGTATCGGAATCTAATACCACATTCAAAAGTGGCCCAAATCAGAATTGGAAATGTCAGATTCAATGTGATTTTTGCTGTTCACACTTCCATAACAAAATCAGATCTGTGCCGCATTTGAGGAAAAAATCGGATCTGGGCCACTTTTTACCTGCAGTGTGAACGTAGCCTTATATCGAGCTACATAGAGAGTTATTCATTTACAACGTCTTACTATTTGATATCTTTAGCTAACTTGCCTGCATTATGCCAAGGAGTCAGAGATGTATCATTCCTCAGTGTAACTCCACCGGCTCTGTTAGCTTTCATAATCTGCCGAGAGACGGAATGTATCGATAAGTTAGGTAATGCAAGGCAGTCTATTGTGTGTGAGTTTAGCCCTGTTTGGTCCGGAGAGAACTGGTAACTTAGTTAGCTAGACGTTGCTCAACCAATACAGCCGGGGCGGCGGCTGCTGCTGCCAGTGGCTCGAATGAATGCGGCTGTATTGCCCGAGCAACATCTTCGCGAGGAGAGTCTTCCACCACAAAGGAATCCTCTTCCTCCACCTCAAAACTCCCTGCAGTACTGCTGTCACTCTTGTCGCTCGACTATTTTGTTGTTTGTTTAGTAGTGAGGAGAGAGCAGGAAGGGGGCTGAGCATAGAGCGTATTGAGTTCAGTGGGACTGAGTCAGTTCACCAAGACACACCCTTTCACTCCTTGACCGTATGAATATTCATAATATGACTACATGGCATCATCGTCATATGACCACACCTACTCACGAGTTCCAGTTCAAATTGAAGCGGTATAAAAGGCCTTAGAAAAGGCTCTGCAGTATCTCTTAGAAATGTAAGAAATTTAAACATGCTTCACTCCCACAAACGTATTCCCCACTAAATTCAGTTTACTTTACGATTATATATTAAGGGCAAGATCTTTAGCGTGTGCAAAACCTTTTAGCACACGCAAAACTAATAACATGACCAATGATTGGTCATGGTATTTCTTTTGCACCAATCAATGGTTCTGTTATTTGTTTTGCGTGTGTAAGGTAATGTATCCTGGCAATAAACATGGCAAGGCATTAGGACTATTGCATAATATGGACATAATACTACATTAGCCAAATATAATATATTTCTAAACCATTAAAGGTATTTATACTTCTGAAAGCATTTTACTGAAGATGGATAATATACTGTATTTCCAAACTATGCAAAGCTATGAAATACAAAACAGATTCTCGGTACCAAATGCATTCAGCCACTGCTATAGTAACTAAGAATGACTAAGAATCATTAAATGTGATCATGTACAATTGCAGTAGATATTGTATTTCAACCATGTCGTCTTGGAGAGAAGAGGGATGTAGCATCTGAAGGGTTTATTTCATTACTGATTGCTTGTCAACATGTTGGATTCCCCTTCCATCCCTGTAGAGCCACATTTCTTACCCTTGTGGTCGTATACAAACATGTAATTGAATGTTTTTTCCATAACCGTGGTTCAGCTTCTCTCAAGGACATGTCATTGTGAGAAATACAGCATTAGTAGTAATAAATATGAAAGTTTTTGCCTAAATTCCAAAACCTAATTCAATAACTTATTACAGTAAAAATCGGAGGGGGAATTCGCAAAGGTATTGCAATGCTTTTGCGCCCATTAAACCATTGCAAGTACCAGAGAAAGATTACGTACAATTCATAAACCACCTGTAGTGGGTTAAAAACGCATGCAGCTGCACTACCTGGGAACGAGGGACACAATTGAGCTGTCTGGATCATGCATGTTTATATTGTTATCTAAATAAATTTCATCACCAAAATGACTTATATTTATGGAAATATGGCTCATTACATGGCATGTTTAATTCACAAAGGTACCACCACTCACAGGCTGTTTAAGACAACTTGAAACCCGGTGGTAATATAGTTCTTCCATACAACGTATCCCGTCTTTGGGTTAACAGAGACAGATATAATTTTTCATTACAGGCTAGGTTATGCTCATGCGCATGCTCAAGAACTAGAATTTCTTGATGGCAAAGATGACATTAAGTTGTTCCAAGAATGAAGATTTGCTGGTCATTCAACTCGTCTTGCCTCAGTCGCGGCTCAGTGGTTGTGCTTAGTACTTTTGCTTTGTGGACCCCCCCCCCCCCCCCCCCCCCAGAGTTTTGGTCTTGATTTCCAGTGACCTTTATGACCACTCAAAAATTTTCATCAATTACAGAAATGTTTTATTTTTATTTCATCTTGTAAACAAACAAACAAACTTGTTGAAACCATGTTGCTTTACAATTAGAACACCAGCCCACTTTGTTTGAATACTGCCCGTATTTCACTGTCTGACCGGTTCCATCCACTTTGCATCCTGCTGGTGTAGTGGGTCACCCAGGCAATGACTATTTGCAAGCAGGATTTTTTTTCAGCAGTGTGCATTGCGGTACTGAGTTCCAAGAAGGAGCCTGTTTCACTTGCAGATAAATTGGCAGTTTGGCGTTATTCAGCAGAACAGGGCTGGCACACAATGGTTCCCAGCCTCTCTGGACGTCTGCTCGAACTTTTGACTTTCAAGTGTTTTTATTCCATATGGATGAGACGGGGGATTGGATTCAATCAATGTCGTTAACCTTGTTACTTAAGAATAAATAGGCCAGTAGCCTATTTGTTTTTACCTGCTCTCAAACATGGCTGGATAACTAGTGATGACCAAAATGAACTAATTAAACTGCATCTGCGGGCAATAATAACCAAACTCTTGTATTTTTTTGTAAGTTTAAGTTTCAGGACAAATGTTGACAGAATCGTGGTCGTGGACACGAAGAATTATGTTTATGGCTTATTATCTACATCTAAGATTCTTATTGCTTTTTTGCCCCCTTGCAGCACTAGTGGGATTTTCGAACACAATGCTAATGAAAAATACCAGAGCATTTGCTACTCGTTTAGCGCAGAAGAATGGCCTGATTTCATTATACCGTGACTGTTATTGTAGCGTAAGAGTTTTGATCAAAATCAAGCCAGCAATATACTCATGCATGGTGCCATTTACAGGCATTGTTTATTTACAAAGCATTGTTCATTTGCAGTGTTCATTTGTAAACACTAGGTTTGTTTTTCCACAGTGGCAGTAATGTAGGACAAACCATTAAAAACACTGAAAAAGCTTATTGGCTGCTTCCTACCATTGGCTGCCAGCCAAGGGGCTATGCAACTGGTGCCAATACAGATTCCCAGTAAGCTTGTGATGTGTCTCTGCAAGAAAGAGTGAGGACTCTTAAATGATTGTGTTTGATCTCATCCCAAATACAGACACATTGCTAAAATGTGTGCGCAGAAATATGACAAAAATATGGAACTGACATTTGGCAGATGCTTTAAGGTACTGATACTCATTCCCGGTCCTGAAGGGCCGCAGGGTATGCTGGGGTTTGTTTCCGCCTTACAGTTTTTGTCGATTGCTTTGGCTCATTTCTCACACCAGAGTTAGTTTTTCCAAAACATGTCAGTTTTTTTTTTACCACATTTCATCATCTGTTCACAGCAGAAAGGCATTTCTCATTCTTTTCAACAAATTGCAAATGTTTCTGTACATCTACGGAATGAGAGAGTACAATTGTCTGATTTGGGAAATTGTCCATTGACTCCGTCTTGCTGATCAAAATGGATTTGATATTGGATCAGTTAATTAATTTAATTCTCGAAAAACAAATGAGCGTCGCGTATGAGGCGCGCAAAGCAAGTTCTGTCGGAGAAGCTCTCGCTGTGGCCGACCGTGGTCCAATCACGCGTCCCATACGCAACCAATCAACCAATCACATGCGCACACCTCTAATGAAGCGCCCCTTTTTAAGCCGAGAATCAGTTCTCTCTGTATTGTTTGAATGCTGATGCGCTGCTCTTTGTTGCTTATGGCTTGTTAAAAAGAAATTTGCTGTCACCCTCCACCACCTCAGCTTCCACCTGTTGTTTGGATCTGCTTTAGTATGGGGGGGGGGTTTCTGGTCATCTCCTGTTTAGAGGGGGGAGATGCTCGTGCTCTGGAGCAGTGCAGAAGGGCGCAGCAAAATAGAGCGGTACCAGATGCGCTACGAGCCACACTTGTTGACCATGAAATATCATTGGCCACCGAGCCACAGTGAATGTGCCAGGCCAGCGTGGGGGGGGAATATCACAACGTGTGCAGCTATTTCTGAAAATGGTGCGAGTATACGCATCCCCTTCATAGGGCCATACAACACCCAACACCTCCTGGCATTCCTGGACACCCTCTACAGAGATCTCATCCCTGCACATAACAGGGTTTTGGTGAGAAATTACTTGCCACATTTTGTTGTTGTTGTGTGGGATAATGCAAGCTTCCACCGCACTAATGCCATCGGGGTTTCCAGACGGGTTTTCTGTCCACCAAAGGATACTCATGGAATTCCTCCCACCATACTCTCCCTTCCTAAATCCTATAGAGGAATTATTTTCTGCATTTCTGCTAAATTCACAGATATGGTCTGTATAACTGCAATCTAAGACTCTCACCAAACCTGTATTCTATCTGTGATTGAAGGGACACCCCCATCGAATGAGGTCCCTGCAGGCCCGTACCCCTTTATGGTGCGGTCAGATCATGGCTACGATGTGCCTGTTGTCCAGGCCTATGCCTTTGGGAAGTACCTGGGCTACTTGAAGGTGACCTTTAATGAGGCAGGCCAAGTAGTGACATCAACAGGGAATCCAATCATGCTTGATAGCACCATTCCAGAGGGTAAGCAGTATGGACATCCAATCAGGAGGCTGCCCATATCTAAAAATGCATAGATATTCATATTGATCAAACGCGTTATAATGCAGACTAGAATGTTACAAAGGATAATTTGTCCTTGAAACTTTCAATATAGCACTATAAAGTAGACAATTAAATCATTTTACATTTTGATGTTTTATCAATAATTTAAAAACTCTATACTTCAGTCAAATGGAAAATTCTATCTTGACATCTTTATTTTGCCAGAGCGAGTCATATTTAACTTCAAAACTATTGATTCAAATTGATTTATAATTCAATTGTTTGATTATTTTATGAATGCAGGCCCCAGGTTGGTGGTGATAGCACTGTAATATCATTGATATCCTGTATTTCTTTATTTTTAGATCCAAGTATTCGTGCAGATGTGGAAGAATGGAAGAAGAGCCTGTCAAATTACTCTTCTCTGTATGTGGGAAGCACCCTGGTGTATCTGAATGGCTCCTTTGCAGAGTGCCGTTTCAGGGAGTGCAACCTGGGAAACCTACTATGCGATGCAATGGTGAGTGAGCGAATGGAAAAGGCAGACCTCCTCGTTAACCAATCAGCTCTAGCCTTGCTGTCCTTTACGTCTTTTGCAGAAGTACTAATGTTCACAGTGATCCTATGGGTTAAATTGTCAGTTTAAATTAAATTAAATGAATTAATTAAATAATTTTTTGTGCACATGCTCAGTTCGTTTGTACTGTCATGGCGGTCATTTTTAGTCATGTTCTATAAACCTGGCCAATTCTTTGACTTTTTTTGTTGCTGTAAAGATTACTAGCATAAGCGCATGACTCTTACTCTCCCAATCTTGTTGACAAGAGGAAAACACACCGTGCTTTCTACCGCTCTTTTAGGTTAACCATAATATCAAGTACCCAGATGAGGTTCAGTGGAACCACGTCAGCTCGTGCATCATGAACAGCGGGGGCATACGATCTCCTATCGACGAGCGCAGCCGAAACGGTGTGTGGGCTCTCTCCCGGTCCGGCACGGCCCCCTCTAGTAAGGCCAATGAATAGTGAGCCGTGAACTCTTGACCGGATGTCCCTCTCTCTGACATAATACATTTTCTAGGTTCCGTCACCATGGAGGACCTGATTTCCGTCTTACCGTTTGGGGGCACGTATGACTTAGTGCAGCTGAATGGATCGACGCTCCTAAAAGTCTTTGAGCATTCTGTGAGGAGGTACGGAGGCGGCACAGGGGAGTTCCTGCAGGTGTCAGGTAATCAAATTACACTTTTTGGGGGGGGGGCATGTCCTGAGAGGGAGAAATTGAATGCTGCTGGCTCAATAATAATACACATAATTACTGAACAACATTGCATTAACAACAGGAATAGATAGCAGTAAGATAAAAAGACTTACTGCTACAGAAACAAAACATTGAAAATAGTGCCTCTGTTTAAATTCGATTAATTCAAGTGCCCTTACTCCCTCATAGGGATCCTTGTAAAGCTGGACGTGTCAAAGCCCCCAGGCGAACGCGTGGCAAGTTTGAGTCTCCTCTGTACACAGTGTCGAGTGCCCAGGTACGAACCCCTGGTTGCTAACAAGACCTACAAATTGGTCCTGCCATCCTACCTGGTTGATGGAGGCGATGGATACTCCATGATCCGGGATGAGAAGCTCAAACACGACAGCGGTAAGCCGTTTTAAACATTAACCTAAATAGTTATTTTATTTTTTTTCTATCTTTTTTTGGCTAAGGATAAAAGAAAGCTTGGTGGATAAATTTTTTTTTTTTAATTCTGAGGAAAAACCTGAAGTAGAAGCAGGTTGCTGTTCATTCCAAAGTCATAAATGGCTAAATGCCTAAAGTTGTATTACATCAATGTTGTTGTGTTACTGGCTTCTTATGTTGTATTACTTCAGTCACCTATAACAAAAAATTATATTAATTTACATTCATTGCTAATTCAATTTCAACAGTGCTATACAATTCACCATTATAAATACAAGTTCTCCAATAAGTGATTTTAGTACATTGCTGTTTAATGGTAATCACATAAAGGCCAACTTCTAATTTAAAAATGTTGCTTGGAATTTACTTATTCACTGTGTTAATAAGAAATTATTGTGCACAGGTTGATTGATTTATAATGGATATTAAGTCAAGAAAAGTTTATCAGACTAGGAGAAGAAGAAAATGAGTGTCGGCCGCTTTATTTCCAGGTGACTTGGACCTTTCCGTTATTTCCAACTACATGTCTGAGATGAAGCGGGTCTATGCAGCAGTGGAGGGACGGATTATGTTCATAAAATCCAAATCGGCGTCAGTGAGCATGACCAAGTCACTCCAGCTCCTGTGCCTCCTGGGCCTGGTATGGGCCCAATCCGCCATTTTCTGAGAGCACTTTATCACTGCAGCCTGCCGCAAATGCTGACAATAAAACAGGCAGCTTACAATCTGACTTTAGGCTTGAAGGATAACTTTAAAGGGAAGCCTTAAAATTAAATCACGGTCTAAGCAATGAAAGTTTCCGCATTTGTGAACTTTCCAAGGCACAGCCTGGTCTGCAGAAACGGTTCAGATTAACGTAGTTGTTGGGCTTAAATCAGGGGGTCTCTATTTTCATAGAAAGTCTGTTTAATTGGTTGTGATTATACACAGAAATTAATTTGATGAAGAGAGGCAGTCATAATGAGTTTGACGATTCTGGCATTTTATTTCATATTTAGTTATATACAAGTAAAATTGTATAGAGCTCAGTTTTAATGCTCAATTGTACAAGTAAAAATAAATTACATTTATTATTTGTCAAAAAATTAATTTAATTTCAGGCTTGTGGTTCCAGTAAAAAAAAAAAAACTTAATTTTAAATTTCCTGGAAGTGAACAAATATAAAACACTGGAATTGTTTTTTGAAAGGGACCAGCTGGTCGGCTACTTTGTCCCACTGCACTCAAACCTTATGGAGCACAGCCGGCAACAATCTGGCCTCATCTGGCCTGCATTTACATTCACCCACTTTCGAATACAAACTGTATATTATGCTTCATTGTGCTGCAAATGAGAAGTTTATGACCCGAGCAGCTAGAAATAAAAGTGGGTCAGATGATATCTTGGTCGGTGATATGTTTCTGGTAAACTCCATTTAGTTGTTGCAACATCCACTGGTTGAATATTCATGTGCCTAAATTGGATGCACCAATCAGATTACAGTTTGGCCATACTTCTTCCACAGCCATTGAAATGAACAGTCAAGTCTAACAGACCGGTAACTACCTAATTATTTCCTCAGATTATCATTTAACCCTTGTGTTGTCTTCATATTATGTATGCAGCAGCCCATGCTTGCAGGGTCAAAAATGGCCCACCCTCACCAGACCCCTTGTGATAAAGCTTCTTATTTGAATTTTAAAACCTAAATCTATTTTTCATGTAGAAACAACCTGTCATCAGGAAATTGACGAATAAATGTGCTTTCCATTGTTTTTGCTATAATTGATGTGTGGCACTTATAAAGTGTGATTTTAGATTATGACTTTTGATTTCATAACTGCAGGGTTAAAAAAAACTCTCTAAAATAAGACAATCTTTGTACCTTGATGGTGTACCGCTTTAATTAAAATGTAGAAAAGGGGCAATGTTGAACTTTTTTCTAAATGTATGGTCACTCCAGGAAAGGTCATTGAATTTCATGCTGATGGCAACAGGAGGGTTACATTATCACAGTATGGGCCAGGTACACTAGTGTGGCCAGTGTGGATGTGACATTAAGTGTCATATCATAGCACTTTAGGCCAAAACTCCATTCCAACTCCGATCTGTTGAATCTAATGAGGGCCCCACTCTCTTTCCAGTCCAGTACCACAAACTAAAGGGACTTTTATCTTCCTTGTTTTTTCTCCGGCTACCTTGCTGATAAAACGTCACCAAGTTCGCAAGTTTACTGGAAGACTATGAAACTAAACAACCCAATGACAGCTTTTTAAATATTATTATAGGACTGTCCAACCAGATTAACGACGACAAAGCCTAAGTATGATTTATTTCACTTCCTAAGATGAAAAGATTTTTTGTTTTGTTTTTCCATAGAAAAGTTTGTCTTAGTTTTAATGATGTATAGGATATTGTACATTCTTACAATACAAATAGAAGCTCTATTCTGATCAGAAGCAGAAGAAAAATGTATAGAAATCATACAGAACAGAATTTTGAATTTGACCAATTATATATTTACCTTTGTATATTTGTGGTTCCATGGCAAAAACCTATTTACTTTCAAATTGTTTCCTTGTGTGCACATGCTGTACAGTAAATAAATAAAAATACAGACCTTTAAGTTATGTGCCTTTATTCATTTATCATTCATTTATTTTAAAGTTTCCATGATGAAAATAAGGAAAAACTTGTATATGCCATTTAATATTACACCACTCTTTAAGCCAACATTTGCTTTGATTCTGATGTCTGATGGTGTTTATCATGCAACATAAACCACACTCTTTCACCCTGATGCGGGCTCATGGTCCCCTTGGATTAGGAACGTCACCCAGGCATCATTTATCTGCTTGGATCTCACTATTTGGATAAGATTAAATCTTCGGTTTAAACCGGTTTGGTTAAAATTTGGTTTTTCAACACTGAAATATGAGCCCATTCTGGTCTGAATTCCATTTTGGTAATTCAATTCAATGTAGCAGTTGTGTTTTTCAGAATTTAAAGACAGAAGATTGTTTTGACCAAAATATCAGGATAATCCCGATCCTACCAGAAGGGTGGTTTTGAAAATATGAAAGGCAATACAGTGGACAAATTCTAATGTCGTCAAATGGGGATACAAGGAAAGATACATTTTTTCATATGAAAAGTTAAAAAAAATAATTAAAAAAACTAGGCCCTGTTGACTACCCCAGTTCCGCAATCCACAACTGCGAGTATGCTCACCAGTCACTAGGAGATGGATGTATCCACAGTGCCTGAACCAAGAGAACCGTAGACAAGGCCTACATTGTGTCCAGAGCGCCGGACACCGTGACGCCACGCCCTCCTCACACTTTATCCTCTCAGGCTCATGTCTGTATAGCTCAGCTCCAACACCAGCTTTAGGGCTGTTTACGCCAAGTGTTAAAAATTTTTTTTTTTTTTTAAACCCACAGAGGAAGGCAGAAGTTCCCTCAGACAGCACACATTCTGGCAGCAAGAAAGCACAGTGTGGCAGTTGTGTTGGGACGGTGGCTGGGTTTGGAGGAGAGAGAGAGGGCGCAGGGCTGGCTGTACCACACGGAAAACCTTTTGTTTTCAAGAACTCCGTCAGTTAACAAGCAACCTACTATGACCAGAACCCAGTGAGGCTCACCATGTGCTATGAGGGGAAAATGTGAATTTGAAAAGCTGCCTCAACCACAAGCCCGAGAGTGCAGCTAAAAGCGTCAGTATCTGCCGACATCAAAGGCCTGTCTATTTTAAGCACACTTTATAGTCTACAGGCAAAAGTAAAACAAGCAGTGAAATTATGAATCTAAACCAGGACTCCAATCCAAAACAAACCTTTTCTGGCCACAAGTGTGGGACTATTTCTCTCAGGGGCGTAATGTTTAAACAATCATTATTCACTCTCCGCGTTAAAGTGTCTTTAGAGCGCTTGTGGTACGTTTACTGTAGTGCGCTGCACTCCGCTTGAAACAGGAGACGTCTGGTGGACATCAGACACTGCGCCGCAGTGTGGTGCCTATAATTGGGATCTAGCATAGATGCCTCAGCCACTGAGAAGATGACAGGAATAATTGCGATGATGAATATAATCATTATACAAAACATTCACTTATAGTCCGTTTAGCCGTTTAGCTGAAAGGGAAGAAGACACAAAGTTTTTAGGGAACTTGAATCTATTCGGCTACATAGATGCATAGAAAACCGCACAGTAACTGAGAAGTCTGGTCATTTTAAAATCAATAAATATTTTATTTAATAATGTACATTGGAATGTTGGTGTGCTCCGACAGACATTTGCCGACATCTCAAAAATTGTAAAAACTGCCATTAATTTCTGAATCTGTGAGATTCGAGAGCATTGACTAACATCACTGAATGCCACTTAAGATAATTCAGGAAAGTCGGGAGTTTAGAAAGAATATTACACATCCTTTGGCTAAAAGGAAGACAGGAACAAGGCTGATGTCCTTGGTGCCAGAGGGACCTCCTTCTGTACCTGCTGAAGACAGAGGAGGGCTTCACCATACACAAAAATGGACATGTTCAAAAAACCCTACACTTTTACACTGTGGTGCTGCCAAGCTGCCTCTTCACAACATGCACTTGCTGACTTTCATTCCTTTTCATTTATTCCTGGCATATTGTAGGCCAGGGAACCTAGCCATGATCCTGAAGAGGCACATGGTCTGCTGGCCATTGTTTTCACCTTAAAATCAGAAGCCAAATTACACCCAGGAGAGTTTAACTGCAATAAATTTCTGACAGGTTCTGACTAAGCGCATAAACCAGTAAAACCTGCAGCTGCCCTCAGTGGCCAGAATTGGAGACGCCCGTTTTATGAAATGGAAGTAAGTATCAGTTCCCAACTCCGGGGGGGGGGGGTGAATAGACTGCCCTTTGGGCATTAATGAGATCTACCACAAAAAGTTACGGCACAGACTAATCAACATTTGACAGAAATGTTTAAACATTTTGAATTTCACTTCAGAATTTTTGCATATTTCATGAGTCGATGATGGTCTTTACCATGTTTAGCTCAGGAAAAAGCTCTTGTGTGACAATATCCAGTAGCACATATGTCATCTGTAGGGAATGAGGAAGAGTAGGGTGATAAAAGCAGAAAGGAAGTTTACGACCACAAAAACAAGAAGAATCCACCTACAGTACGCATTAATCCTTAAACGGACCAATTTGGAAATCGGTATACATACGGTTGGTTTCAAGTCCACAATAGTAATTCTTTGCTCTCACAAAATTGGAACTGGTATGTGGTGATACCTGCTTGTTGAGTAGGGGCTGCTGCAGTCCGTCAAAGAGAAGCCGGACCCCATCATACTTGGCTTCCTCTCCAATGCATTTCCCCAAGAAATCTGATTACAAAACAATAACAATGGCCTGGATTCAGTAATCTAAGTTTGACTTGCTATCATGACTAGGTATGTCTTATTTTCAGGTACTCTGACAAGCGATACTATAACCTCTGCATTTGCATGGATGTCTATGGTAATTGGGGGGTGGGACTAGATTAAGCTGTACATTACATGGGAATAGTATGGATCCCATGGTTGGCAAAATGGCTAAGTCATCAAGTAAGAAATCAAGAGTGTTTTGATATCATTTTATACCCAGTCATGATAGCACCACCTGTTTACCTGTGGAATGTTCCAAGCAGGTGTTTTTTTTTTTTTTTTTGCCCCTGTCCTGCAGGCATCAAATTCGGAATTAGCGTATATTTACAAAAATCAATAAAGTTGATAAGGTAAAACATTACATATATTTTCTTTGTACTGTTTTCAATTAAATATACTGTATGTAAAAGAGAATTTACAAATCACTGCTATCTGCTTTTATGTGCATTTTACATACTGTCCCAACTGTTTTGGAATTGGGGTTTGTAAATGAAACTTTATTTTTATTTTTTTTATTGCCAAGGAACACATCGATTCGCCCAAAGAGAAATGGCGTAACATTCTGTGGACTGATGAGAGTAAAATTGTTCTTTTCGGGTCTAGTGGTCGTCGACAGTACGTCAGACGACTCCCTGGTACTGAATTCAAGCCACAGTACACTGTGAAGACAGTGAAGCATGGTGGCGCAAAAATCATGGTATGGGGATGTTTTTCATACTACGGTGTTGGGCCTATTTATCGTATACCAGGGATCCTGGTATAGTTTGAATACATCAAAATACTTGAAGAGATTATGTTGCCGTATGCCAAAGAAGAAATGCCCCTGAAATGGGTGTTTCAACAAGACAACGATCCCAAACACACGAGTAAGCGTGTCTTGGTTCCAGACAAAAAGGATTGAGGTAATGGAGTGGCCAGCTCAATCCCCTGACCTCAACCCCATTGAAAACTTGTGGGGTGACATTAAAAATGCAGTTTCTGAAGCAAAACCCAAAAATTCACAGGAACTGTGGAATGTAGTTTGTTCATCCTGGGCTGAAATACCTGTTTC
Source organism: Synaphobranchus kaupii (assembly GCA_029718625.1). Classification (NCBI taxonomy): domain Eukaryota; kingdom Metazoa; phylum Chordata; class Actinopteri; order Anguilliformes; family Synaphobranchidae; genus Synaphobranchus; species Synaphobranchus kaupii. The sequence goes on along the minus strand of CM056381.1, from coordinate 18,021,675 downwards.
TAGGTTATTTTGGAATAGGTGATGGAGATGAGTGATTCCCTTTTGTTGCCATGATGGAAAGTAAACGGGTGTAGTGCAGTTGGAAGTCTGGGTTGTGCCAAATTGGGGTGTATCTACATGGTGCTAGTGATGATTTAGTGATTTTGTTGGTTTTCCACCAGGCTGTCAGAGTTGAAGATATTGTGATATTCTCAGTAATTCAGTAATTCAGTTTCTTGATTGATTGTGGTAGGAATGGAAGGTCTGCTATTAAGGTGGTTTTACATTGATTTTGTTCCAATTCAAGCCATGGGTTATTGAAGTTGTGCTTTTGGGTCCATTTGAATAAATATTGTAGTTGATTTGACAAAAAGTAGTGGAGAAAGTTTGGTACTTCTAGGCCGCCTTGTGATTTTCCATTTTATAATGTTGTAAGTGAGACACTTGGTTTTTTGTTTTTCCAGTAAAATCGATTCGTTAATGAATCAAGTGTTTTGAACCATTTGTCGGTGGGGGTGATTGGGAGCATTGAAAACAAATAATTAATCTGAGGTAGGGTTTTCATTTTAACTGTAGCGATTCGTCCAAGGAGAGTGAGTGGGAGCTTGGTCCAGCGTTTGAGGTCATCTATTTTTTTTTTTTTTTAAGCAAAGGGGTGTAATTGAGGTTGAAGAGCTCTGTCAGCCTAGAAGAGATATTAATGCCTAAATATTTTATATTGCCAATGTGAAGTGGGAGGGGGAAATCTTGGGTTGCAGAATCCCAGGCGTCTTCAGACAATGGTAGTATGGTTGATTTATTCCAGGTTATTGTGTAGTGTAAGATTGTGGAGAAGTTGTTAATGATATTGAAAGTTTCCCGTAGTGACACGGAAGAGTTATGTAAGTACAATAATAAATTGTCTGGATAAAGACTAATTTTATGTTCTGAATTGTCATCCTGAATTCCTTTGATTTTATTGTTTTGTCGTATTGCTGCTGCGAGTGGTTCAATAAAAATGGCAAATAGTGATGGTGAGAGTGGGTGTCCTTGTCTGGTTCCCTGATGAAGTGTGAGGCTCGGTGAGATGACTCCGTTTGTGATTATTGTGGCCCTAGGTGAGGTGTACAGTGTTCTTATCCAATGGATAAACGACTCTCCAAAACCAAACTTGCGCAGGGTGCTAAATAGAAAGGTCCAATTTACTTTGTCGAATGCTTACGGATGCTATTAGAAGCATGTCTGTTTTTGATGAAGCCTGTCTGGTCAGGGTGAATTAGCATATGGGTGACTGTCTCTATTCTGGTCGCTAGTGTTTTGGCAATAATTTTTAAGTCAGTGTTGATTAGTGAGAGAGGGCGGTAGCTAGAAGGGTGTGTTGGGTCTTTATTAGGTTTTAATAGGAGTGTCATTACAGCGGTATTCATGTGCCTGGGTATGGTGGAGGTAGTTTTGATTTCTGTAGTTACTCTGTAAAATAGTGGTGATAAAATATTCCAGAAGTATTTATAGAATTCAGCCGGAAATCCATCTGGTCCAGGTGACTTGTTATTTGGCATTTTATTCAGGGATTTATTAAGTTCTTCAGAGGTAAGGGGAGCATCTAAAATGTTTACTTGCTCTCTAGGTTGTGTTGGTAAGTCCAGGTTGTTTAGAAAGATATCTATTTCTCATTGGTTGGGTTCGTGATCCGAGGAGTATAGGTTGGTGTAAAAGTTTTGAAAGACATTATTTATATCCTGTGGATTCTGGGTAATAGTACCTGTAGAGTTAAGTATGGACGGGATAATTGCCTTCTCTTTTTTGTGTTGTAGTAGATTTGCTAGATATTTACTTGACTTATTACTGTATTGAAATTTTCATATTTGAGTTGTTGAATAAGGAACTGTGTTTTTTTGTGTATAATGCTTTCTAGTTGGGTTTTAATTTGGCTGAATTAATTTTGTATTTGTTCACTGGGGTTATACACTGCCCGTCCAAAAAAAAAGTCGCCGTTGCACCCGTCATGCATAGTGCCCACTGTACAAGCCTCGGGAGGCAGTGTTATGATCTGGGGTTGCTTCAATTGGTCAGGTCTAGGCTCAGCAACATTATGCAGCAATAAAATGAAATCAGCTGAGTACCTGAATGTACTGAATGACCAGGTTATCCCATCAATGGGCATATTCCAGGATGACAATGCCAAGATTCATCGGGCTCAAATTGTGAAAGAGTGGTTCAGGGAGCACGAGGAATCATTTTCAAACATGAATTGGCCACCAGAGTCCTGACCCTAACCCCATTGAAAGTCTTTGTGATGTGCTGGAAAAGACTTTACAGAGTGGTTCGACTCTCCCGTCGTAAATACAAGATCTCGGCCAAAAATGAATGCAACTCGTTGTGACGTTGCATAAGGTTGTTGAAACAATGCCATGATGAATGCATGCCGTAATCAAAGCTAAAGGCGGTCCAACAAAATATTAGTGTGTGCGACTTTTTTTTTTGGACGGGCAGTGTATATTGGCTTGTTAGATGTTTAATCCTTTGCTCTAATGTATTTTCCAGTTCTTGTTGCTGTTTTTTCTTATACGATGAATATGATATGATTTTACCTCTCATTACTGCTTTGCCTGTTTCCCATAACAGTGATGGTGAGATTTCTGGAGAGTCGTTCATCTCCAGGATTTGTAAATGAAACTTGATTAAATCCTGGCTAGTGTGTCTGAGGTCATTAATCGCTGGTCTAAAAGCTGAATTGGCTTCATGGAATATTTGCCTTTTGGAGAGTAACAAAGAGTTATTTGTAATTTTTGTTTAGTAAAACTGTCACTGTAAATGTGTTATTGTAATCAGGGCTCCCCTGAAAAAGAGACCTTGGTCTCAGTGGGACCTCCCTGCAATAAAGGTTTCTATTCTATTTCCATGACTCAATCATAAGAATGAACATTCCCGACACTGAACCTCACATGCAAGCGTTTAAATTTTAAAGTAAACACGAGAGGAATTCTGTGGGCCGTGCAGACCACAGACAAATTTGAAGACAGTGTTTCAAGAAAGCAGGTTGTGACTGAAGCAGTGGCCATGGAATCCGCCGACAGCGTTACTTGCAGAAAAGTGCGAGTGGATGCTTGGCAACAGCACTACGATATTTTCAACACCTTACCTTCACCCCAGGAGGGTGAGAATATCAGAGCCGTAAAGAAACGGTTAGATCACAAGCCCAACAGTTATTGCTAAAAAACATTTTTAAAAAGCGTCTGTCGCACAAAAAGAACAGAAGATGCACCGCAAGCTACCATTTTATCTGTAAGTAAATAAAAGGCATGAGAGGCGTCTGGTAAACCTTAAGATTTCTCCTCTTCCTTTATGTTCAATGCTTTTCAGGCATTCACAACAGATTGGTTGTCAAAACACTGGACCAAAACAATCGTTTCCTAATGATCGGTAATTCTATTTCATTCAAAGTTTGAACTCTGATCCTCTCTGAACACTTTAATAGGAATGATTATGGCATCCACGTGCATCATTTTTTTAAAAAAGGGTTGTGTGGCTTAAGTAGAAGTGAAAAGGAGAATTACCATTTTAAATCAAGAAGGGATACGGTTTGACAGGATTACCTGGAGAGGTAATACAAGATAGGCCATTGGAAAAACCATTTTGACAATGCTGCCGATATCATCTGTTCCATTGTTTCCCCTCATCAAGTACCGAGTCTCAATTTGCATTAGCCTATACACGAACATTGGATAAAATTACCTAATACTGGTTTGGACACCAATGGCATCTGTGTGCGTGCGGTGCTTGCGTCTCGACGTGTGTGTGTGTGTGTGTGTGTGTGTGTGTGTGTGCGTGTGCGTGTGCGCGCGTGTGCGTGCGTGTGTGTGTGCGTGTGGAGCAGAAAGACTGCTCCACCACTGGGGAGACGGAATTAAAATTTAGGTTACGATACATGATATAGCCACGTCTTCATGTGCTAAATCACTGGATTAATATCAACGGTTGGAGTCACGGACCTGGAATGTATCGTATCATTTCTTCGAACGTGTTCTTGGCTCTTTTCTGCTTGTCCTCCGGAGAGCGGGGCTCACTGTCCTCACAGAAAACTGCATCTAAAGTGTGGACAAACATTCGCAAAGGTTATTATCCAAGCACCTCCCCCTCAGTTGTACAAAATGACAATGGCCAATGAGGAAAAAGGAAGTCACCCCGCACAACAGCATCTGCTTGGCCAACGTTGTAAATAATGCAAGAGTCCACACAGCTAGAGAGCAAGAAAGGAAGAGACCACACGAACAGTCTGGTGAATCTAACGCAGGCCGCAAACCCGCGGCGGAGAAGCGGGTCTTGTACCTCTCAGTAGTGTAATGAGAGAGACCGCGCGGTGCTCCTGCACGACCTGGTCCAGTTTGAACTGCAGGTAATGGTCGGCGTAGGCCTCCAGCGTGTTCTTGAACAGGATGCGACCGCTCGTCAGGAGGTGGTGCATCCAGTCGGGCATGCGGAACACCACGCGGCCTGCGGAGAACGTCGCGGCAAGGAGCACGTGAGAGGCGCTAGTCCCTGTACCTCACGGCACAGACAGCACGGCTTCGCTAAACCGCTGCGTTAATGGCGACAAAAATGTACAGTAAAAGCTTAAAGAGAAAAGCAAGGAATTAAATGCAATTAACCCTTTAAGGTGTGAGCTCACAAATATGTGATTAGAACGTTCTAGACTGAACATTCTAACGATGTAACAATCACTACTGGTAATTTAAAGCAATGGAGTTCTAGAACACTGACAAAGAATTTTGAAAAATCATTCCAAAAAACCTACTCTTCAAAGGGTTAAGGACTGTTTTTGGAGACAGTGCCCCATCCAAAAATCTCACAACTTGTGCTTGGAAGTCATGAACCGGGACCTTGACTCGTGCTCTCACATACAGGACTGATACTCATTTTAACATGGATTGTTTATCGTTTTTCGTAAGCTCAAAATGATGCCAGGTTACAACTACTGTACATGTTCACCCATGTTTCACAGAAACTAAACAGGAACTAAACCTGCTGGAAAAGAGCTGAGCTTCTTATGCCACATCAGTCACGTCCCATTAGGCCAATAAAGAAAAATGTTACATGGGGCTTTACAGAAACACACTGAACAGAGTGCTGAAATCTCCTGAATGATTTTAAATCGCCTATCTTTTAGTTTTATTTTGTAGCCTTTACTCCACTCTAGGATCTTTTCGATATTTCCTGAGACAATGATACTCAAAAGTATCATGCAAACAACCCCTGCTGCGATAATCCCTGCTGCATGAAAAGGCCGCTTCCTGAAAGCTCACGTCACAAATATCCTACTCTTTTTAAGTTTGGGCCTTTTTTCCCCCCTGAAGAACCAAAAAAACATTGGGTTGCATGTTCAAACAAACGTTTTCATTTCTCCCCATTGGAACATCGAGCAAATGAAGGGTTGAGACCGAATGCATGTGCGTATGGATACTTACCCACATACATGAGGTAGTCATACATCCCGTCCACTGTGACCATCTCCATGAAGTAATTCTGGTTGTGCCGTTTCTCCTCGGAGCGGTTGGCATTGTTTTTGTACAAATCGTTGAAGAGCTGGACATTGTAGAAGAAAGTAACATTCACTTTACGGCCTGAGGGAAGTGATGTACAATCATGTGGTCTCGTCTAACCACGCCCCTAGGCCCCACCCACTACCCCACAATGCAAGGGGCCAGCTTTCGGCTCTCAACCTCCGCACCGGATATAATGTCGCCCTCTGCTAATATCTAGATTTGCACTCAAAAAAATATTTCCCCATTGGGCTCCATTCATTTTTGACAGCAAATTTAAAAATCTTTGACTCATATATTGACATTATATCTGTGCATCAAAAATTCTTTAAAAATTGCTTATTATTTTTCCCTGGTCAAATATTTTTTTCTTATTATTTATTCTGGACTACATATCTTATGTTTGCGCGCTAGTCCAACCAATTACATGCTCGTAAGGCCGTCTCCACATCACTTTCTGCGCCATCGTTGTACATGTGACTCCAAGGACACAACTGCGCATGTGAGATGAGCGCAAAATTAAAACTTCATGGTTCGGATGCAGCCCCCACAGGTTTCTATTGGCATCGCTGTCTCTACATATTATATACTCTAAGATTAAAGCGAGCGATTTTGGAAAAGCACATGTTTACTTGTGATGCTGACCAAGTGTGTGGGCATATCGCTGTCTCAGCTCACCTTCTTGTTGTTCTCCGATGTTGGGCTGAGAATCGTCAGCTCTGGGCGGCTGGGTTTGGGCTTGGGTGACTCACAGGAGTTGAAGAAGGACAGGATGAAAGGCTCCAGGTTCTGGCCTTTCTGTAAGGCAAAGGTCAGAGAGCACAACATAAGGCAATGCTAATCGGGCACTTTACCCAAGTTACTATAAGCAGGGGCCGTCCTTTTCTGATAAACAGGTTCTGTAGCCTTTTGAAATACGGTTTAAATTCACTACGTCATCAACAGTCACTGTACTTGAACACAGGATAAAGTGACTGACTGCCCGTGCCAATTCTGAAAACTGGCAGTGAATAATTGAAGAGAAGCCATGTGAAGGGTCCTGCATGCGTTAAATGAAGTCTTCATAAGCACTACACAAACATTTAACATAGATTGTAATGAATCAGGTGTGCCATCGGGCTGGGTGATATACGGCAATGATAATTATCGAATGCAATAACGATCATCGCCGCCACATGGTGTATTGCCTTGTCATTTAATTATATATGGAAGTAAATTACAATTTTCTTCCATATATAATTAATGAAAAAAAGATGAAGACAGACAATACACAACAGTGTGGCGATGACGGTTATTGCCATAGATATAGAACCATAGATGTAACATTGTTAGTGGGCATTTTTGAGAGCATACCCAGGTAAGATGGTGGCCAGTAACCATGGTTTTATATCTATGAACCAATCATCAGCTATCTGGCTTCTGAGACCCGATTATGACATCACAGTGGGTTAGAAAGTACATGACACTTTGCCATAGGTTCCTATTATAGCTGTACCCAGGTAAGATGGCTGCCAAATTGTTTCATTTCAGAATTCCAAATTACTATTACATTACATGATATGTCATATCTATGGTTATTGCATTCATTAATGATCATAGTCGTATATCGCCCAGCCCATGTAATATGGAGACAGCACCAACTATGCCATGAAAATATCAAATGCATGGTAGGATTTGGTGAAACGGTTCAACAAACAAAACAGTAACGTAATTTCTGACACAAGGAGGGGGGCAGCATACCCAATGACGGTCTATATCCGCAGGCATAAGCCCTTACAGCCAAACAAACGCTTATCTATTGTTTATTAAGGCGTCGTACAGTGCTCATAAAGGATTTATATAGCTTTGTGCTTCGTTTTACATAAAGTGTTACCCATTCGGCTTACCTCTTTAATTAATTTACTGGGGACGGATTTGAAAATCTTTCCTGCGAATGGAAAAAGAGAACATGGTGAGCAGGTTTTGTACTGGATGTACAGACCACTGGGATGCAGTGGTTATAGCAATGGATTCCAAGCTCAGTGTCGGAATCTCAGAAGAGACGCGGCTTTTGCACACTTGAGCCGAGCACTGTGTGCACTGTGTTACAGGTAGCTTACGAGTACAGTAGTGTGGAAGTTTCAGTAAATATTAAAAATTAAAGTTGTATAACCTGAGGGCCTTGTGGCCTTGCTCTTGGCCTAGTTTGCGTGCTGCTGAGTGTGAGAACTAAGGGAACTGCTTGGAAACCATAATATAAATCTTCTCCCACCTGTGTCTGGAACCAGGGCCGTGAGGCCTTGGGTCAGGGGGGGCTGTGGATGATAACGAGATTTATGTCCCCAAAACTATTAAGGGTGGGAAAGGAGGACAGTCTCTATCCTGTTTTGTATAATCAAAAGCGTATAAGTATGAAGGCTTGTTTAGTGAATCTTCAGAATGGACACTGACAGTGAATGATGCGTTTATTCTCCATGCGCATGAATAAAACTTCTTGAACTTCACCAGTCCGAACCTCAGAGTGGCTTTACAGTAGCTTACCAGTTAATGTAGCACAATCCAATGACATTGGGCCCCGGGCCGTTTCATACCTAGATTGACGTCTGGCAGCATCTTGTCCAGGAACTGGGACTCCGTACTGTACGGGGACAGGAAGTCTGCCAGCAGCTGGCTGTTACTCAGTTCCGGGTGCAGGAGCAGCCTCTGTAGGAGAGCAAAGACAATACACAGCAGTCGAAGATCATAATTACGTCATGTTACTCAGAATGCTATATCTGCTCAATAGCCTATATAAGAACAGCAAAAGGCAAAGGCAGCAAAGGTTTTAAAAGTTGAAGTTTTCCATGTCTTCTGTCTGAGAAGGCGGACATGCCGATTTACCTGAACAGGATTTGCTGAACAGACTATGTAATGGACATTGTAAAAGGCAATACATATGTTGTTAAATCTTGAAGCTTGTCCTTTAATTAGTAAAGGTATCAGAGAGGGCATTCGCAAAAACTGTATTGGCATTAATACCTGTAGATAGTCCTCAAATTCCTCCCGCTTTGACATTAAGAACTCATAGTTTTTCGGCCCTATTATCCTTTTAGAAGGCAGTTGTGCATCAGGGAAGGATCCTGTGCAAACAGAAAACAGCTGTGACCAATAGAAGTAACGTGACTCAAACACACAACCAGGGCAACGTGAACTGGTAATCCAACACTGCATGGTTTCACATCCTCTGTTCAGTTAATTAGATTAGCAGAGCATGACATTTGTTTGGATTAACTGGGGCCAACGACATAACTCGGAAACCGTGGACTTGCTGTGCTTTCTGGGAAATTCCAAACCAGAAAGGGGTGAAAACATAATAGAAGTAATAAGTAAGAAATAAAAAGGAAAAAAGCGAACAAAATAAAATACCGTGGAACTCTGTAAGCTTCGACTCCAGAACGTAGAACTCAAGGTATCTTCTGTACACAGACCAGCTCTCGGGCTCATGGCCGACTGGGGGGGGGGGGGGGGAAACGGAAAGAAAGCCGATTAACAGCAGAACGTGTTATTACTCCTACTTTTATCTCGCCACATCCGCGTAGCGCGCCGTGTGCGGTGGAAACAAGCCACGCCACGCCCTCCCCCACCCGCGTGCCTGGCGACGACGGAGCCGGCGCTCACCGCCCTTCCTGTCGCTGCGCTCCACATCGATGCAGAACACCGGGATCTTCTCCTTCTTGGCGGCGTCGTCGTCGCAGAAGTCCACGTAGGGGATGGTCACGCTCCAGGCCGACAGGTTTCTCAGCGTGCTGGGGGCGCTCGCCGCCTCCACGGGGATGTCGTCCTCCAGCACGACGGTGGCCTCTTCCACCTGTGGGCCCAAATGTGACGGGAGAGGAAGTAGCGTTTTTAGATTATTTTACTTATTCATTTTCATATAGATTTCCAGATTCATGTATTTATTGATTCTTTTATTCATGTTTATATTTCCACATTTATTTATTCTTTTATTTATTTATCATTGTGGCACTCTTGGTGTTCCATATACATATCCCGTGTAAACATCAGAGCCTAATGTGAGTTGCTCTCTGGCTGCTAAACCACAATCGAATGCAACCCCCAAGCTTGCAATTTTCACCCAAGGTGAAATGCCTTCAGGGAATAAGATGACGATGCTTATTTTGGGTGATGACAATTAAGATGAGCAGTGATTCCATTTGTGAAAGATTTAATTACAGTGAGAATCAGAGAATCACCAAACTACATGACAATACCACAATGCCTAACAAATACGATATGTACCTATCTCAAATGTAGACTTCTAGAGTTATATAATGTTTTTTTTTTTGTTTTTTTTGCAGAGATGGTAACATATATTTATGTTGCCTCGTAGATTTCCAAAGCATTGAGATGACGACTGCCTTCACAACACTATATATAATTTTGTCTTTTTAGAGTGTATTTGCAGAATTCTGGCTGGTTAGTGCAGTGACATCATGGCACAACAACTGCAATGGATAACATATGGGTATATTCTAACGACGCTGTTCTCTACGGCTGTTTGGACACAACTCAGCGTTCTCACAATCTCTTTTTTTGAACTATTAACAGGAATTTGTTTTGACAAATGAGCCAAGGCTCATGAGATTCTGAAGTACTTCCCATAGATTCTGTGGAATTGTGGTCTGAGTAATGGAACGCTGATAATGTAATAGGCATCTGGGGATTTTCAAACCGTGTATACGCCTGGTACTTCTGCTGCAAAAATCTGTTAGAACCTCCCCCAGTAGGCACAGACACGCACACGGGCATGTACAAGCACGCACATGCATGCACGCACACGCCCTCCTCAACAATCTATAGTACCAATTCAATCTACTGTAAATTTGTAAATGCCTAAAGAAAGTGTAATAATCAAACAAAGTAAATTAAAAATTAAAAAAAAACTTAAGTGTAAGTTAAAGCTGCAGTAGGCAAGTTTGAAAATATACAAGGCAAAAAGACTTCCCCCCTTTGCACTCCTCCCTCCTATCTCTCTCCTAAGCCCCTCAGCGCAGCAGACAGGGAGGGGTTTATTCTACTGGGAGGATCTTTTGCTTGTAGATAGTTGCCCTGATTGGTAGCTACATAGCTAGCCCTGATTGGTTGGTTTTTGGAAGACCGGCTTGAAATTTTTTGACAGCCTAGTACAGCCCCAGGACACTCACAGAAACCGGATTTTTTCTCAGAACACTTGATTTATTGATAGCTGCTGGAATGTAATGAGCAAATCTAGTAATTTGGCAAAAATGACATCGTAAAAATCTTGCCTACTGCACCTTTAAAGCTGGAAAGGTAGAAGACAAGACGGGGCTTGAGGAGAAGAGCCTCACCATGTCGTCTTCTCCCTCCGTGGCGTTGTAGGCCGGCAGCATGGCCCCTTCCATGGTGGTGCTCTTGAAGACGCCTTTGATTTTGCTGCCGATGCGACTGATCCCAAAGGACTCGCGCTTTGAGGTGTTCCTGAATACCGCGCACACACACACGCACACACACGCACACACACAGTCAGTGTAAGCATACGGCAGGGGGTGGGGAAGTCCATCATGCAGAATGAAGGTGGTGATGGGGGACGGGGGGGTAAAAGGGGTAACAGAAAAGGAGTAGGGACCAACGGTGTGGGGTCTGGGGCAAGCCGACTTCAGCCGACAATCGCAGGCCTTATGAGGTCCTTAAAACACACACACGGCTGTGGGGTATTTCACAAAGCAGGATTACTGAGTTAGCTGGATAACTACACTGAGAAAAACCCGGAACCATCCTAAATCTGGGACATGGACTGAAGTAAAAAGAGCTGTACCGGGTTTTACTTAGTGCAGTTATCCAGCGAACTCAGTAATGCTGCTTTGTGAAATACCCCCCAGATCGCAAAGAATGATCCTTAAGTGTGCGATACGTGCTTGTAGGGGGGAGACATTAGTCAAAATCAAACAAACAAAAAAAGCTAATAAACAACTGTGAAACTTCCAGTTGAATAAATAATACAGAGCATACCCACTGGACACCGAGGAACACTATGCATGCTTCTTAAAACTGGATTAGGTTAACCAAGTAAGAAAATTCATTTTAAAAATAAGAGTCCCAGTTATCTTCTGAAGTGGGTGCTGTCCTCAAACATCTATGGTATATTATACATGTACACGAGTGACAGAACCACAAACACATCGACTGAAAGATCTCAGACACAAACTGTAGATGTCAGATCTCCAATACCTGTCCTGTTCAATTTTAACATCACATCAGTACAGGTAAACACTGCCCCCTATGGGACCAAGGGCTGCTGCTTTTAATTCCACTCGGACAGTACACACGATGTATGACGAGAGAGAACCTGTTCTGTTGAAATGTCGATAAGAGCTAAAGTGGTGGTATAGGGACCATGCTGGGACTCACATACATGCAAACACGTCCACAAAGACACGTCGCAGACAGATGGACAGACAGGCTGATGGGTGGTATGGAGGTGTTACACAGGCCCATACATTGTGAGTGTGGGTGAATGGTTTATGCTGGTCATAAGCAGGAAGCTAGACAGCAGGGCGGGACAGGGGCAGTGGACTTGGGCCAGAAATAGGCAGTCCCAGTGAGGAGCTTGCACACGTTTCACATGCGACACACCAGAAGGCAGACAGACAGCTGAACGGACGGACAGACAAGACTTGGCCAGACACGTCCGAGGTAGCAGAGTTCGGCAGAGAAAAGGAAACGCGGTTTAGCCGAGACGGGGCCAGCACGTACACAAGGTACTGCCATTCTCAAAGCCATTCCCCTCTTCCATCACAGTCCTACACTAGCCTAGGAATCCACACTATCCTCAGTACTGCCTTGGTAACAAAGAAAATGGCGAAACACACGTGCATTTCTGAAAAATATATACCCACTGCGAATATAAACAACTCCCTTAGACACAACATTCTTTCCAAATGCTTAAATTTCCCACAGTGAGTCACTAAACTTCCTTCAAGATGGCGGGTGAGTCTGGAAGGAGGTCGAGATGACTATTCCAGCCTTTGTGTGGTGATGGTTTCTTCATGGCTCGATGTTCAAGGTTAACATTTTCTTTATACTCATTGCGAGTACAGAAATCGTACGATTTGTAATATCAGAAAATCCTCACTAGTGAAACAAGTGACCCAGCACCAAAGGCATCTGGTGGCCAATTTGCCTGAAGTACAGAAAACAACGACAAAACGCGAAAACGTTCGATTGGAGTGTTTCAAAGAAGCGTTTTAAACGCTGCTGCAAAATCTGCCAAAGAACATAACTGCCCACCCAACACCCCTCACCTCCAAAAGGGAAAAAAATCGAATAAAAATATCTGACCCTACATGGCCCATACCGCTGCAAATAACACAGTGGGGTTTTAAGTTGTTACAAAGGCAGCTTTGTTTCACGTCGCATTCCGGCAAATGCATTTGCGTGCAGTGGAAAAGCTGGCGGCCTTTAGCGAAGCGGCCCATGTCATGCCTGGGACATACTCACCGTATATCATCCAAGCTCAGGCTATTTCTGGAATAACAGGCCAAGGAAAACATTTACACCCAACGATAAAGGCTCTGGAGCGCAAAAACACAGCAGCTCCGCTCATGGGAAAGCAGTGAGCGCCGACGTCCAAATGGCTCTGTGTTCTCTCAAGCTGTGCGAGCCGGGATGGGAGCAAAATCACTCGACAGCTATTTATCTCTGAGTATTTGGGGGGGCGTGCAAGCAACATGACTAACTAAGTCTACACACATCACAGCCAAGGCTATAAGGTTATATTTTTAATCACAAAAGGAGGAAGTACTTTGAAATCGATCTGATTGGGAGGGGACACTATGTGGGAATATGGGGATGGGGTCACATACCCACCTACTCAGCCTGGAGCTTCTGGCTGGAGATTCTGCTCCCCTCAACAGCTGCCTGAAATACTGTAGTGAGGATCCAAAAACAAAAAAGAAGCAAATAATAAAATCAGAACTGGCCTTAAAATGAATCCATTTTTATACTCGAGTGTCCACCTTGGTGCTGCGCGGAACTCATTCAATCTCCCTGGACAGTGTTTAACCCTCATATTACATTCGGGGTCAATTTGACCCGATGCGATGTTTGACATCAGTTAACCTTATTTTTTCATCCTCACACTTCAAAATGTAAGAAAATGTACAATTTTTAATACTTTTAATACTTAGAGATAAAAAGGGTTGTCTATTGGGAGACACATAAAAGGTGACAAATTTCTAAACTTTTGTGCCAGTTTAAACTTGTGGGGTCATTTTACCCCAAACGTAAAATGTCAACATAATATGAGGATTAAAAAAAAAAGAGCAGACGCCATCCTCTAAGCGGTCCTCAACCCTGGTTCAGGAGTTCCCACAGTTTGGTCACTTAGCAATTATTTGATCACTTAATTAAAGCAGTTGATTGCACAGGCAAGTCACCTCGCCTGGTTTCTTCGGCCTGAAGTGGTTGCTGACAAAAAATCCGCCCCCTGCGGATCTCCAGGACCAGGTTTGTGGTTCAGTGCGCTAAGCGGCGGCTCTCAGGAGGCATTACCTCGTCGCTGTGGCAGAACATGGGGGTGAAGACGTTCTCCAGCAGAAACAGGACGTGCTCGTAGGCCTCGAACAGGCAGCGCATGGTCTGCAGCCTCACCACGCCCGTGTAGGGCCCTCGGGCGACTGCGGAGGAGTCACATGACCCGTTGAACGTACGTGTTAGCGCAACAGAGTGGGAAGAGACCCTCTCAAAAGCAGGAGATGAGGATTCGCGCTGCTTGTCAACTGCATGTTTAACACACAATGGGCAAAGCGCCTCAAAATGAAGTGTGGCGTCATAGATTCCCCTTACTGTTGCGGATTTCGTCCACGATGAAAGGGTCGAAGCGGATCTTGTCGATGCTCTCGTCCAGGCAGTAGGTCTCGTAGATCTGATTCACTTCCTCGTGAAGGCCTTGCATCTCCTCGTCGCTGAGCTCGGGGCGCAGGATCTTGTCATTAAACTCCTCTGAGGGCGGAAAACCACAACAACGCGCTTCACCCCGAGCTCCTCAGCGCACAGTGGATGAACTAGACCAATCCCCTAAACCTGTGAGGTAATGAGCCGTGCCCTGCACACTGAAGAAGGCATAGCCGAAACGTTTGTGCAAGATGTTTACACCGCATTTGTTGAATAAAATTTTTTAAAACCAGTCAAATTTAAACTCAAAAAGTTTGGAAAAGCCATTACTGAGTGTGAACCATTAGATTTTTTCAAATAAGCCGTGCCCTCAGAAACACAGGATAATAATGTCACTGAATGATCTTTCCGCGCTTTTAGACTCACTGAAGGACAACCACTGCTGCCAAGGTCCCACCATGCACACACAGCAAGGGTTTCCCCGCCCCCCCCCCCCCCCCCCCCCCCCCTTCCCCTTGCGGGTCTCAAGTGTATGAGGCGAAGTGCACGAGCCAGCGACTGTCCTGAGCACGACTCCACAAAACGAAGCCTTCTTACCCACGGTGAGACAGAACTGCAGCACGTGGACGGCGCTCTCTTGCTTCAGGAAGTTCATGAAGCGGAACAGCAGGTCCTGCTGCTGCCGGATCTCCTTCAGCTCCAGCTTCAGCACCTGGGAGAGGGAGGTGGAGGGGGGGGGATTAGGACGAGGGACGTGCCCCGAGTTTGGGAAAGACGAAAGAGAAGAACCGGCGGGTGGGGTTACACGAGAAGGGGGCGGAGGGGAGCCGGGGCACGGGGGCGTGGTCTTACGGAGGGCTTCTTGTTGCGGGGCTCGGTGTACTTCTGCAGGAACGGGACCATGGCAGAGGGGGGCTCTAGGGCTGGCTCGGGCTAGAAAACAACCACACCACGTCAGCAAGCGTCCCCTTAACTCCAACTTAAGTCATCCCAGAAGAAGAAAGAGTAGCTAACCTCAGATAACACCAAATTAAAAACAACACCATATGGAACATGTTACACTCACTGGTGTGTCATCGATGAAGATGAGGGCCAAGTGATTCACAGTGTCCTGTTGGCATATAAAAAGCATTTCATTCGTGAAAAGCAATCGACTGCAGTCTATGTTCCCACAGTCCAAGAAAGCGTGGGGTCTCTAAATCTCTCTCATGCCAAGGTCCTCGTTTGCCCTGGACGCGGTTAATCTGTCCCAAAGTATATGCTGAACAATGGCCTTATCGGTCAGTGGCACTCACCGGATCGGCAAGGAAATCCATGGAGGGGAGGAAAACGGACCCTGTCATCACCTCTCGAATCAGCAGGACGAGAGATCTGGGAGGGGATCCAAAAATAAAAGCTCTCGTTTAATTAAAGTTACGCACCATCATAGAACTCCCAAAGGTCATCGGTGATGGCAACTGTGCCTTTGTTTTTTTGGACCAAATGTTATCAACATTTTGGATTACCATTATAAATTTACTATATATTTTTCAGTTATTTATACACTTGCTGTAAGTAATTTGCAGCCCTAGGCTGGGTGTACCTGCAATCGCTGGCCTTGGGGGGCAGTATGTAAGGGAAGAGCATCTCTGTCAGCTTCCTGAGATAAAGCAGCTCATCCCGACGGCTGCGCAGGGCCACGTGCAGGTCAGGCCCGTACTCCTCAAGAGCGGCCTGCTGCAGATACTCAGAGTTCTTCACTGGGGACGCACACACAAACGCGCGCACACACACACGCACACAGAGACACACACATGCACACACAGATGCACGCACACACACACACGCACACACAGAGACACACACATGCACACACAGATGCACGCACGCACGCACGCACACGCGCACACGCACACACACACACACACACACACACACACACACACACACACACACACACACACACACACACACACAAAGTGAGAACCAGCACATTCAGGATAACACATCAAACCCTTGTATGGACCGCATCACATCAAACAGGGTCCGTGGTCAGGGCTTTATGAAGGTAAAACAACATGGGCCCAAGAGCCAATAAAACTGAAGAAACAAACAAAGAGCAACTTCTAGAATTTTCCATTTGAATTCACCAAAATTCTGTAAAAAGGGATACCTTTTTGATGTGCTTTAGCAATGATTTCAATGTGCTTCATGGCAGCTTTCAGTAGTTTGCTTGTTATAAGAGACGGAACATCAATCTATCAGAAAATAAAGGGTGTTAAGTTACGACTTTATTGGTCTCGCTCATTTTCCCTACCCTGTAAATAACAGGATAGGGAAATTGAGTAATATCCCTGTGCACGATTCTGGTGTAAAATGAAAAGCAACATTTAAGGGACCATAACTGACTCACTAAGGATACTGAAGATTATAACTGACTCACTAAGGATACTAGAGATTATAACTGACTCACTAAGGATACTAGAGATTATAACTGACTCACTAAGGATACTGGAGATTATAACTGACTCACTAAGGATACTGGAGATTATAACTGACTCACTAAGGATACTAGAGATTATAACTGACTCACTAAGGATACTGGAGATTATAACTGACTCACTAAGGATACTGGAGATTATACACAAACAATCAATTTTTAATACTTTCACTGACAATGTGTATCTGAATTCGTTTCTGACAAGGAAATTGAGTTTCTTCTTCTTGCTCTTTACAGTTCTTAAAGATAGCTTTCACAACCGTAAAATACATGTAGCTGATTGACAAATATCAATGTGTAATATCAATGTTTTGTGGCACTTTGACTCAAAGTTTAGTCAAACACAGTGCGACACAAACCTTCATAATACAATACAAAAAGTTACATTTTCTGAAACGTTGTTGCTTTAGGTTGCTCCCCCCCCCCCCCCCCCCACCCCACGCTGACAATATGAAACATTGACATTTTAATATTTCAGGAAATAATAGCCAGAACAGGGGATGTTTTTCTGGTCCTCGAGCAAATGGTCTACAGTTTTTGTTTTGTTTTTTTAATAAAAAGGAAGTGTATATGTGCTAGTGTTTATTAATGTTGACTGAAACAATGACTCCCTGCAATTGTTTCAGATTGTAATCAGAATTTTGGGTGTGTACACACACAATATCGTGCGCTATCAGGAAGAGCATTTCCTTTAATGTACTCTCTTTGCGCTTTTTTTAAATAATGTTTTATTGAAAGTAGAAACACTAAGTGCATACACAATCACAATCACAATATGTGGCCTCAATTATTGCCCCTTTAAACTCAGTAACACCCAGAGGAGTAATCCCACAGGGAAATCTCTGATTAATATTTCTAAGACCGAAATGAGGTTGCGTTCAAATCTAACAACAAAACCAGTAAACTCCTATACCGATTTTATACGTTTAATGTGAGTCATGAAGCTTACCGCACTAGAACTGTGCCTCCCGGTTCCCTTGTTTCCAGCTCGTTTCCATAGACGCTGCGTCGCGCTGATCTACGTCAGTGGCGGTCAATTCCAGCTGCATGTCTATACTGTATACTGGAAGATTTTAAATTGATCAGATTCGCTGACAGATAAAAAGTCTGATAGAATATTGCAGTCAAAAGTTTCCGAAAGTGACCGAAAATGCTTCTGAAACTTTTGATTGCAATATTACAATTTTTTCGATTTTCATAGCTAAATTATACATCGCCGAACTCGGAAGAACTTTAAGATGCAGACGGCATCCCTTTGGTCATATCAGACTTTTGAACTATCAGCGAATCTGATCAATTTCGAACGTTCCAGTATACAATATAGACATGCAGCTGGAATTAACCGCCACTGACGTATATCAGCGCGACGCAGCGCGACGCAGCGCGTCTGGAAACAAGCTGGAAACAAGGGAAACGGGAGGCACAGTTCTAGTGCGGTAAGCTCCAAGACTCACATTAAAGGTATAAAATCGATATAGAAGTTCAAGAAAGAACCCCGGCGTCCCCCTTTAAAGTGATACTGCAGTCAAAAACCGACTTTTCCTGTTGAAAACCGATGTTTTGGGTTAGATTATGATCATACACAACTGTTTATGTCCGAAAATCTCATGTTTAGTCAAAATAGTTTTATCTGAGTTTTTGTGTAGGCTTACCAATACGCTAGTTTCCGGGGATTCGTGACGTCACGAGATCCTTAACATAAAAATGGGTGGAGTTGAGGTGATCCTAGGGGTGGTCTCGGCTGGGCACGTGGTATAAAAGCAGAGACCAACGGGTTTTTTTTCCTCTTTGAGACTGAGACCCTTACTGCTAACTAGTTCGTTCAAGTTCAAATGTGAATTGCTTTGTATTACTGCTAACGTTAATATTACGACTTATATCGACACACCCTTTCATTCTTTGACCGTATGAATATTCATAATATGACTACGTGGCACCATCGTCATATGACCACACCCACTACGAGTTCCAGTTCAAATTGAAGCGGTAAAAAAGGCCTTAGAAAAGCCTCTGCAGTATCTCTTTAAATGTCAACAATAGCCAAATTCTCATACAGATAATGACCTCAATAAAGACTGAATACAATATGCTTCTTTTTTTTTTTTTTTTTTGTTCTGTGCTGGAATGTGAAAGCACTTTGAGCTGCATGCTTTATATGAAATGTGCTATATAAATAAAGTTATTATTATTATTAAATTCCACTCGTAAGACATGGAATGAGGCAGAAACGGGAGCGCCGGTTCTATACGTGCTATTCCTGAGTCGGCTCAGTTTACCTTCTGCGCCCTGCGGACCAAGACAGCTACAGAGAAGCGCAACGTCACTCGCAGCTCGTCCACGAACGATTCGTCGTCCGTGATATCCCTACGAGCAGGGGGGGGACAAAAGTTAAAACGGTCAATTCCGACCGATGCGCAGTGGATTTTTTCTCAGCGTATATCGAGTCAGACTTGAGAAGGAACATTTCAGAAAGATCGGACACCCCTGCTCTTAGAGGATGAGTAACCTACCTGTACCAAGGATACACAAAGTTTTCCAGGACCAACTCCAAAACCTAGCAAACGGTTAAAAACAGGTGTCGGCCATTAGATGTACTGCCGGAACATATTAATCACAATCAACAAAAATGAACATGTCACGTACTTCTGAAAGAGAGGCATCCACTTTGGAATGCACTTTCAAATCCAGCCATGGCTGATAGTTTTCCAGGAGCAGCGTTGGTCTGTCAGGTAGAAGATGCAATATTTACAGTTTCTAGACAGAAAGCATTTCCCATTGCCTGGTTTTCTCTCATGGTCCCATTTTCACCTCCTCAATAATCTAAGTTGATAAAGTAGCCGCTAATTAAGCACAGACCATGACTGACCGTGATGTTTATAAGCAACGTGTTAAATTCAATTCATTTACTTACTACCATGGGCATGCTGCATTATTAAATGCTGTTAACGTTACATGAGCATGTTAGTTTTTTTTTTAAGCAATGCAAAATGCCCACATTAAAAAAGTTTAATTAAAAACAAAATTGTATTCGTACTAAGAAAATAGGTTACAAATAAAATGTAATAAATACTCAAATAAATACTCATTATTAGTCATTATATTTCGTCATGGCCAGTTGTTTAACAGTCTCTTGTTTCTTAGTTTTTAAATGCCAGTCTGTTGTTATCTTCTTTATGTAATTTATTGTTAAATTGCAAGTCAATTAACAACATTCAATTAATCAGTATGCCGTGTACCAGGCGGATACATTTTCACTTGTTCGCTCAAAGACATGCTTTTTGGAGCAGTTAAACTTCCATCCATGTTCACTTTCCTTCCACTGACTCTCCCCATGTTAGATCAAGAAATTTTTTTATAAAGGTCTCAATTATAACACAATTGTATGATTAGTCACTTGACTGTACTGTTTGAGTGATTATGGGGGTAGGATAACCATTGAAATATAAGTTTAAATCCCTGCAGGCCATGTGCCAGAAACAAATTTGTGGACATCGCCATATGCAATAGTATTAACAAATAAAACACTTTTTAGGGTCATCTAAAAATGACTAGAAATGCACTTAAAGTATCCACTAGATGGCAGTAGAACATAAATTTGACATATAACAATCATTTCACACAGATTAAAAAAAGCATTTAAAAACACATTTTGAGAAATAGACATATACTCTTTTGTAGATTATAAAATAATAATATTATAGATTTATTATGAGATTATTTAATACAAATTCTATTTAAAGCACATTTCTTATATTACCCATTTTCTCACAAATGCTTGAGCTCACAGCTGCGACCTCCTCTGTCAATTCAGGAGAGCGCAGAAAAGTACTAATATTACCAATTGATTATCTCTTCTCCACGCATAATTAATCACGTGGCTTTAATTTGAATGGCCTATAATTCATTAATCATAATATTCAAGCTCACCTTCATGAGTTGCTCCAGTGGTCAGAAACTGACCAACAAAGAATGACGTTTTTTCTCTCTCCATTTACTTCCATTGCATGGGCGAAAAAGGTCTCAAAAGCACACTTTTAGCACATAAACAAATGCAAACAACGAGGATTATGCCGATATAGAAAATCACGACATCCGGAACCGGGCGTTTGAAAAGATAAAAATTCACCATATTTTACACTTTTTCCAAACAAAGGTTTGGAAGAAGATCGGTCATTAGCTTATTAACTTCCTTGTTTCGTTCATGTGCCGTAACGGTCCCACTCACTTCCTGAAGCGTGTGTCAGTAAACAAACCGAACAGCAAAGAAGCTAGCAACAATCAATCAGAAATTGGGTCAAAAGTTTCAAACGTTCAGTTCTGGATGTCATGATTTTATATATCGACATAATCCACGTTGTTTGCATTCGTTTATGTGCTAAAAGTGCGCTTTTGAGACCTTGGAGTGGAGAGAGAAAAAACTTCATTCAACGTCATTCTTTGCACACTGGAGCAACTCATGAAGGTGAGCTTGAATATTATGACTAATATCGGTGGCAGGTAGCTATACAACATTATGTTCAAACAAAGTTCAGTATGCATTTAAGTGTGTTTCAGTATATGTCTAGTTATTGGAATGGGTACTGTAAGCCTATCAACAGAGTAAAATGTAAACCCTTAGAAGAGTAATGAAGCTACACAATGTAATAACAATGCAATATCTACACTGCCTGTACAGTGAAATTACAGTAAGACTGCTGGTGTGTGCAACTTTGGTATTACAGCAGTAAGTACATAAGCTTACCTGTGGCGTTTGCACTTCCTTTTCCCACAAACGGCACAGCTGTGGCCCGAGGGAAACAACTCCTGCTGCTCCTGCTGATAAGATAGGGGAAAGGAGCTTTTAGCCAGGACACATTCACCATCCACTCCAAAAGGGGGTTCTGCATATCCCCCAACATCCCATTTACCTTGGTCTTTGGCTTTATGGTGAAGATGATGTTCGGAAGCAGAGATCCAGGGCTGAGGGAACAATAAAAAGTAACCACGCCGGCCAGGAACGACCAAAAAACCATCAAAATGTGAAGATACCTAAGAAGAAAACGTTTGAAAAAAGGTTAGAGAACATAATTGTACAATATTACAAAAGGAAGATAAATCATTAATAGGTACATACACATAAAGTATTGTTGAAGTAGAGAATCACAGAAATTGGACAGCCAATTTGCAACATTAATATAACATTAAAATAATGAAAAGTGGTCTTATGTGGCAAGCAGTCTACCAAAACGTTATCATGTGACAACATTAGGATTTCAACATTAGGAATCCAACAAATTAACACTCAAGACGAGAACTCGTCACGGTTACACTTTACCTGTTCAGAACAACAGTTGACAGAAGCAAAAACAGTAAAATGAAACAGAAGACGGGATACTGGCGGCCAACTTCTCTTAAGTGTTCAAATTTCAAACACTGTTTCAGACTTCCCAGGTATGCGCTGATTCTTGCCATCGTGGTCTAAATAAATAAGTAAATAAATAAATAGCGAACCTTGTTCACATCACACGATTATTCAGCAAACAATATCTAGCGATCAAAATGAGGTAGCTGCACAACTTTTTTTTAAATGGGTGCTAACTATGCAGCCCTTACAAGTATTTAACAATGTCAATGAATGCAGTTGTTTGCACATGACACCAATATTGCAACACTGTCCAGCTAGCAAAATATCGTGCATAGCGCATATGAACAGATTTCCAATATAATTTATATATTTAACTACTGATAGCTATCAGCCTATCCTGGCATAAAGAGTATATTGCAGAGTCCAATTTATCTGTCTAGCTAACGAGCTAGTGCATCTTTATAGCGTGCAGACGGCCGCTAAATTGCTGACTTTGCTGCCAAGCAAACTACACAACAGTTAACGTAACATAACGTCAATCTTTCTCTGACAGTGGTTAGTCCCGAGCAAGTTAACGTTAATGTATATCTAATGTTGAGCCATTAGCCCCAAAGTTAGCAAGTAACGTTAAACACACAATGATAATAACATTAGCTAACGTTGGTTAAGTAGACTAGTAATGCTGGAATAGCTAGCTAAGGTAAGAGTAGCCAAGGTCCGGATTTCCCTCACCTTAAAAGGGTAGATAGCGAGCTGGTATTATGGAAAAAATGGAACAGCCTCTAAAACAATTGTTGACATACTTAAAAATAAAAACGGTTGCTAGAAAATATTCATGGCAAATGATCTGTTTTTACAAAACTAGCGTTTCCTGTTTTGCATTAATTCGGTCATCCATTTCCCCCTGCGTCACATCCGGTCGTCTTCGGTCAAATCAGCATACACATCAGCTGACTAGAACGGGCCGGTGGGTTCAGCAGCTTTAAACAAAATTATGTGAATGTCTACACATTCATTTTTTGTTAGCATGCAGTCACGCACCCAATGTACAATACAAGCAACCCTCGATACCAATTACAACCAGAATTACTGAACGCAAAGCTTCAATATTTCACATTTGATTTGTTTTCCACAAAAAGCTAAGATTAAATAAATGTTAAGTATGGACGTCACAGTGGCAACAGGGTAGGTGGTTGCTCCTGGGTCATGAATTTTTCACGAGACTTAACCCCAACAGTACCGATAAAAACCGTATTCTATCCGTCGGTTTATGTATAACCTTCAATTATGCTCTGTGCTGTTGGCTTTATATTTAAATGCTACTGAACACCTAATTATGATATTCTCATAATTATATTCTGATAATTTACCTTCCTGTTGTAATCCGTTCAAAATCTTACTGTCAGTTATATTTCGAACTACATACACTACTCACAAAAAGTTAGGGATATTTGGCTTTCGGGTGAAATTTATGGAAAATGTAAGTTCACGCTACAGTGATATTATACGTATCATGAAAGTAGGGCATTTAAGTAGAAGCATGCAATGGTGATTTCCTCATCTCAAACAATTTATTGAAACAAAAGCCAACAACAGTGGTGGGTATACCACAACAAAAATGTCAATGTCTCAATAACTTGTCATGTGCCCTTGAGCATCAATTACAGCTTGACAACGACGTCTCATGCTGTTCACAAGTCGACTTATTGTCTGCTGAGGCATGGCATCCCACTCTTCTTGAAGGGCGGCCCTCAGGTCATTGAGGTTCTGGGGTACAGAGTTACGAGCCTCTACACAGTGAGTCAGCTGATCCCATAGGTTTTCTATGGGATTCAGGTCTGGAGAAAGTGCAGGCCACTCCATTTGAGGTACCCCAGTCTCCAGCAGCCTTTCCCTAATGATGCGACCTCGATGAGCTGGAGCATTGTCGTCCATGAAGATGAAATTAGGCCTGTGTTGTTCATGCAGGGGCACAATGACTGGATTAATGATGTTATTCAGGTAGTATGGGCTTGTCACTGTACCATTCACAAAGTGTAGGGCAGTTCTGTATTGACTAGACACACCTGTCCACACTGTAACACCGCCACCACCAAAGGGTCGTCTGGTGACAACAGTGGCTGATGCATAGCGCTCTCCTTGACGTCTCCAACATCGTTGGCGGCCATCATTTCTGCTCAACGTGAATCGACTTTCATCAGAGAACAGCACTGAGGCCCACTGGTCCCTCGTCCAGCATAAATGCTCCCTGGCCCATGCAAGACGATGACGCCTGTGCCTGGTGGTGTGGTCAGGTACCCTTGCAGGTCGTCTAGCACGCAGACCACGCTGATGTAAACGGTTTCGAATGGTCTGACGTGACACTTGGGTGCCTCTCACCTCCCTTAAATGTGCCTGGAGTTGAGTGGCATTCATCATCCGGTTCCGCAGGGCACTGTTCACAATGAAGCGGTCATCAGTGTGGGATGTGGCCAAAGGACGTCCACTTCTATGCCTTTCTGTGACTCTTCCAGTCTCTGTATCTCTGTTGCAACCTGCTGATGACACTCTGTGACACTCTAAGCTCAGTGGCCACTTCCCTCTGAGAACATCCTGTTTGAAGCCTCGCAATGGCGAGGTACTGTTGATCAATTGTTAGGTGTCGTCTTGGTCTCATGATGTCAAAATGTGAACAGCATGATGAAGAGGACTGTTTAAATACCAATTCTAATTGAACCAGGAAATTTATTGGTCGATTCATGGATCAAACACCTGTTGTGAATTTTGCCGTTCAGCTCCTTGTTAGAGAACAGCAAGTTGTGCAAAAAGTACTGAAACATTGAATAGTTGGACATGTGCATTCAAAAGTTTAGAGAAGGTCAAATTCATTTCACCTGTAAAGGTTATAGTGCATTTTAGGTTCATCCTGAAATTTCACCCGAAAGCCGAATATCCCTAACTTTTTGTGAGTAGTGTATAACGTATCCAGTAAGCACCCTTGGGAACTTAACCTTTCATACTATAAAACATTTCCAAAACATTTAACCTTGTAAAAAGGATAGGAGTCAAGACTTCCACTTCACCCGTGTTGATCGACCCAACACATAAAAACAGTATTGCCTTAATTTAAGGTGGTCAAATTCCAAGATAGCTCAGGTATCTTGTATAAAGAAATGTAGCTTTCCATGGGTTTCTTTACGAGACTACATATTCCAAGATGTTCCTTCAGCCATGCCAAGTGATGTCTTGGGCAGGGGTGGGCAACTATTCCTGCAGGGTGGTGGTATACACATGCTTTTGTTTCCACCAGTTACCCTGGGTAATTTAATTAGTAGGTATATACAAATACCAGTTCTCTCTGATTAGATCACAACTGAAAATATAATGTAGGGACAAGAACTTCAGTTGTCATAAATGGGGCCACTAGTTTGTTATCCTCCAGGGGACCCCATAGGCACTCCAACAGCAAAGTCAATTGACTTAATACAATTGAGTTTATAAGAATAATTAGTTGATCGACACTCGTGAAAAAGTACACCCTCAAACGGTCGTCAGTTTTCTTTTCTTTTTTGACATATCTGGACACAAGTTTATTTAATTTTAAATTCAACCATATTGATTGATTAAGGTAAACAAATTCAACAAATGATGCTAAAAAAGTAGACTTTGGAATCACTTGAGTAGCTAATTGAAATGAACATAAATGCAAATTCCTCATGAGGAAAAAGTACACTACCACCTTTACTATCAAATATATTGGTTAAAATTGATGTCTGGTGCACAAAACTGGTGTAAATGATTGTCCAATTATTAGATAATTTGGCATTTCTATGCTTACATAAAAACAGACAATTGGTCTGGTTTGGACCTAACCATTGAGGTGTGTGCCAACATATCATGCCTAGATCAAATGAGCTAGCCGGAGCCCTGAGAAAAAAATATTGATTCTCATGAGATTGGGAGGGGTTAAAAAGCCATTTCAAAGCAGTTTGAAGTACATCATTCAACTGTTCGACGCATCATATCCAAATGGAGAAAATTCCACATCACCGGAACTCTACGGGGGGGGGGGGGGGGGGGGGGGGGGACACGAAGCAGGCTGTGAATTCAAGGAAGCCCTCCAACATCACACAATTAAAGCAGTACTGCAAAGAAGAATGGCTGAAAATTCCTCCCAGTCAATGTAAGAGACTTGTAGTCAATTACAAAAAAACGCCTAGAAGAGGTTATAGCTGCCAAAGAGAACACCAGTTATTGAACCCAGGGGTGTACTTTTTCCTCACAGGATAATTGCATTTCTGTTGATTTCTGATAAATTATTTAAAAGCATAATTTCTTTGTGTACTTCGTTAAATTAGACAACCTTCAACAGTAAAAAAAAAAGCATTGGAATAAGGATCAAATATCCATGTGTCTAAAAAGAGACATCTTATCTGGGGCTGGGGGGGGGGTGTACTTTTTCACATGACTGTATAGGGGGGGAGGAGTCAGAAGGACGGAGAACATGGATGGAAGTTTAAATGCTATGAAAAGCACGTCTTTGAGCTCCGAGTGAAGCAGTATCCGCCTGGTATACTGCATACTGACGGATTTCTCACAATTTACAATTTAACAATAAATTGTAATGCAGTAACAATAAACCAACATTTAAACACTAGGAAACATCACAGAAGAGACAGATAAACAGAGTTAAACTGGCCGTGATAAAATATAATCGCTTTTCATTTGAACTTTGTACATTCACCACTCATTTATATACATTTTTTGTTTTAATACACCTCAGCTGCAAACTATTTTCTTAATACAAATGATTTTTTTTTTTTATTACTTTTTTGTACAAGTTAAATGTTATACAACTGCTCTCATATTAATGCAGGCATTTCCCACTGCTTCCAACAAAAACATGCCCTTGTACAACATTTAAAAGTACTGCGGCATGTCCACGGTAGTCGGTAATCAACGGAATTTAACACGTGTCACTTGTAAACATCGCCATCAATCATCGTCCGCTTAAATAGTGGCAATTACTTTGTCAACTTAGAATAGATGATTGAAGTGGTGAAAATGGGATAATTGAGAAAGTGGCTATGGTGTCCTCTACCTGGCAGAGGACTGAAGAAACCATGTAAGAAAACAAGGAAACAAACTGGCGGCCCTACTCATAAGTAAAAATGACAAATGAATGCTACCAATGTCAGATAATGTGGAAATTAAATTGAGCAATGGTTTGTATGAAATCCAGATAGACACTGCTTCATTGCTCACATCTGTTCTAGGGTAATAAAAGAACTTAAAACTGGAATATTTGGGTCGTTAAAGAAAATGGACTTAAAGGATAGGTTCACCATTTTTCAACCCGGACCTTGTTGAAAGGTGGTTTCCGTCATTTATAATCGTGCATAGCACAGCCTCAATGATTTATAATCAAGAAATGTAGCTTTTAACCACAGCTTCTCAGTGGATTTCAACAGGGTTCAATGGGGCAAGTAGTTAGGCCTTCAAAAAGCACAATACATTTTAGAAAACGGGAAACGCACAGTATACTCAGAGATGTCTATGTTCTACCGAAAAATGGGTTGCAAACAGAGCTTTTTTTAACAGGTTTTATTGAATTCTGCACTTCGGCAAATCCATTCTCTTGGATACGTCTATGCTGGAATAAACGAGAAGCTAGCTGAGCAACACTGAGTTAATCTTCAATGGGGCTGCTGCCGGATTAAAAAATGGCGAACCTATCCTTTAAAGGTAGTAACTTGGTCCTTTCAGACAGCACAGATGCTTTCACAAACCAGACTGACACGATAACCAATGAGTGTAGAGATAGCATAGCAAACAGTTTTAGACACAGATAAAAATCAAAAACTTTATTACAAAAATAAGTTACACTCACCTCATCTTACAGTATAAAACAATTTATTTGCAGGAATGCAAAAACGGTTGTTGGCCACCAACAATAGTTTAAAACTGGTAACATCTTTTCAAAGGTTTGTAATAATACAGACGTACTGAGAGGGAGTTAACTGTGTACAAAAACCGGATAAGTTGTTCAGTCTTTTTTTGTTTGTTTTTTTGTTTTGTTTTTGTTTTTTTGTTTGTTTTTTTGCAGTTCATGGAATAAAAATCAAAGCTGCAGTATCCCTTTGAACTGGTAAACCACCAGTCTTCTCTGGCTGATGCTGCTTCCACCACATTCTCAATATGGTGAGAATTCACAACTTGGCCACGTTCACCGAGCGTGACAGAAAAGGCAGTTGGTTTGATGTTAATGATCATTCATGTTGCGCATGATTAGGGAAAACATTAACACAAATGGAAATGTGATGGCTTTTCAACATAATTGTGTACGCAGCTTTAAAAAAAAAAAAAAAAGAAAAAAAAAAAAAAAGATGAGTTAGTATTATAAAAAAGTTACACATCGTCTTCCATTGAGAAACAAAAGGGACACTGCAGATATCATCAAAAGTAGTTGCGATTCTTTTCCGGTGTCTGAGCTTTTACAAAAGTAACATTTTTCTAAACTATCATACAACCAGTAACTACATCACCTGAAGAAGCAAGGCAGCTAATTCAGTTCAAATAGGACGAAGGCAGGGCCTGTTCAGGCTCATCATATGAGAGTATTTTACATGCCCAGTTTGACTGTTCGCAGTGTCAGAGCAACAGCGAAATGACTATATTACATTAAGTACATCTGTTCTGCTGCTGCTCTTGTGCATATTTAGTTGGGAACAGACCCTGCTTTCATCAAATCATTTCCCCTATTTACAGTACAGACAGGGCAGTTTAATCCTCTGTACTGAGGTAGTTAACCAACCCTTTAAAGACAAGTTCTGAAAAGAACCACTTTTCCTGGAATGCCTGACTATTCATGCCAGGTGGTTACACCTAAAACCTGCTAACATTCTTTTCAAACCTATCCAAATCAATTTAGATTAACATGGATATTCCAACATAAAGCTGCAATTAGCACAAAAAAAATATACAATAGCATCAAGCTCCTTTGAGCCACTTCAAACTAAGACAAAGTGCAAAATACATTTTACATTTCATTTCAGGATGAGCTTCCTTTAGGAAATCTGAATATGTTGATTCTTCTTAAAATGGCATATTCTTTGGGGGTGGGAGCAGGGAACACAAGGAGAAGGGGTGACATTGGCTAAATGCAAGGCTTTTAATCCTTATGACTATGTTGTAAAGTCCAAGCAAGTAGCTCTTGAATTTGCTCCATTGATGATCTTTTAAAGGTGGCAGTCAGGGAGATATGCTTCTGTAAGGCTGGAATATCATTGGACCATTGTGTTGACCTTACCATCACATCCATTGGCAGCTTCTGGTGTAACCCCACATTGCAAGTCAGTCTTCATAGTAACAGGTCAGGACCGGCCTCGACCCCTTTTCCCTGCTAGTCAGGTAACAAAAGGATGCAATTAGAAGACAATTCACAACCAAAGACCACACAATACATTTACACACAAAACAAGACTCCATTCAGACATTACAAAAACACAAGTTAATGTAAATGATAGCATTTACGTTTTAAAACAAAGCAAAATGTGAAACTAGCATTCTCTAATCTACCACACCCTTCAACTTCACACATGCAAACAAATCTTAGCCTTTAGGAAAACATAAGCAGAACAGTGGTCTTGCGGTGTTATTTAAAGGTGACACCAGTCAAGCAGTTGGGAGGGTTATGTCCCAAAGCAGGTGCCCCTGATCTCAAAGCAGTAAGCACTAAGCATTTCATGCAGGCCAATTACCTCCCCACCGTTGCATTTTGATACTAGGAGGAAAAAAAGTTCCAAATTGTTTTAGACATGCAAGATAAAGACTTGAAGCCGCAATAGGACAGTATAGCGTCAAAATTAAACAGCTGCCTCAATTATATTCAAATTGTGCTTTCCAAAGGACCACAAGACATTGTTACAATTTCCTGTGGCCACATTTGGATTCCAAATTTAAAATGTCATACAGTACGTAACTGTTTATTTGGCATACTTTGGATTAAAGAAAATAGGTTAACCATTTTGGGAGTGTCATTAAGAACAAATTGTCAATTCAGTTTTCAGATTCTCCACAGTTAAACTGGTGCTCTTGATTTCAAAAAGGTCAAATTAACAATTTAAAACAATGAGTTATGTTGCTATACATACATTAAAGCCGAGTAGTGGAAAGAAAATGCCAACTCAGTTGAACTACGTGGTTTAAAATCGCTACAAATTTGATGGCATGCAAGTGACGTTGCAGCATGGAGCTAATGTTTGCAAACCTTTAGTCCTTTTCTTCCACAAGGAGCCTTAAATTTGAATGCAATTTGAAGAGAAAATTTGCCGAAACATGAATTTGAAACACAATTTGAGGTTTTTAACACTGGTGTGTGTAATTTTATTAAAGCAGACAAACAGCAAAGAATACAAGCCAAAATATAGAGGCAAAACTAGGACTAATGTCCTTATTTCCAAAAACATGACACGCTATTATTCTAGCAATGTTATCTTTTCAAACATACAAATAGATTGAATTTGTATTTCATACAATAAATTGTGGAAACAAATGCTTCTGTTGCTGCTGTAAACCTAGTTAAGACATGGAGACCAAAATATCTATAAACATATACATGGCACTACAGCCAAATAGACTGAGCTTAAAAGCACATGAATGCAAATCTTGAAATTTCAAAATCGTATTCAGTTATAGCTACTAGCCGATTAAAACAAATTTTAAAAAATAAAACCAGTTCGCCAGAAGCAGGTGGGAGTGTAACTACTGTTCGTGTCCAAGCGGAATGTTTAAAAATATATACAAGACGGTAATCTTGCCAGATATCGCCAATTAAAAAAGAGGCAACCATTCATTCGGATTTAGGGCCAAACAACTTCGGATCAAGTCTCTATAAAAAATAAAAAAAATCTTTAATTGAAGCCCTACTGTTCTACTTCCATTGTTGCCCAAAAGAATCCTGATAAAACTCCTGGTTGTCAGATTCGTAACCATAGTTACCAGAATGATCACCACCTTGGAGCGGTTGCTGAGCAATGGGTTGAGAGCCCCAGTTCTGATTATTGGTCTGGCGCCGCTTGGAATCTGGCTGGTTGTACCCGTCAGCTTTGCGCTTTCCTCCTACATTTCCACCGCGGCCACCCCACGCACCACGTACCCCGCGGCCTCTCTGCTGAGAACCTCCTCTGGCACCGCGCGACCCTCGGCTCGATCCGGGACTGCCTCGCTGCGAGAAGCTGGCCCTGCCCCGCGGAGCGCCGGCCCCTCGGCCCCGGGATGGGGAGACGCCCCTCGCGCCCCTGCCCCCTCGTCCTCTGCTGGGGGCCTGGAAGTCATCGTAGCCGTAGTAGGGGTCTTCGTATCCGCCCCGGTAATTGTGGTAGTCGTAGCCGTAGTAATCGTAGTAATCTTCGTAGCCGTAGTAGTCGGGGGGGTAGGAGTAGCCTCCCCGACTGCCTCCTCTGCCTCTACCTCTCGTGGGAGGTGGCATATGAGGGGGGCCGTAGTAATAATAATCATCGTACCTGAGGGGCAAATAAGGGGGGGGGGGGGGGGGCATGCATGTTTAAGGAACAGCACACTTTACCACTAACAATTCACCACAATTCACAGCCAAAAGAGGCAATGGACTCCCAATTGACTATTTTCATACAATTTCGCTGTTTTGTACTGAAGTGTACCAAATTTACCATTTTTCCAAATTTACCGATTATTCCACCTCAATTTTCTCAAATGCATTTCTGGGAATTTCTTACATTTGAGTTTTGGCTGCTTGCCTTTGAGCCTTGCGCTCTTTCCTCTTCTGATCGGGGGGCTTGGCAAAAACGATTTCAATGTGTTCTCCTTCCAGGTCTTTACCGTCCATTTCAGCTAACGCCTGTGGAGGAAACGGCACGCATCAAAATTAAAACATCAGTCGGGCCGTCGCAATACGGCACAGACAACTGCCAATTTAATGCAATAGCAGCAGCCAAACTCCCGACTGTACCTTCACTGCTCCGTCCCGCTCGTCAAAGTGAATGAAGGCGTAATCTTTTAGTTTCTTTACTCGCTCCAGCTTGCCAAACTGGGAGAAGGTCTTTTCAAGTATTTCTTCTGTTACAGTACTTGCAAGGTTCCGTACAAACAAAACTTTCACCTGTCAAGTGACACAAAACAACAAATCTACAGATTAGCCAAATTGGTTACATTTTTTTATTTCATATTCATTTTTGGCAAGCGACCCAGCGGTACTGTCAATACAGAAATGGGACGACCCGTCGCATGGAGACTGGCGTAAAAATCACTTTGCCAGCGTAACTCCAATTGGGTGGGGAATGCCCTTCTATACCAATCCTGTCTGTGTTTAAGGGTATACCCCCACCCAACTGGTGTAATAGGCGCTTACGTGGACTGAACAATTACACAAGAGTAGTATGGCTACGCATCAATTTATTTCCACGTACAGACGTGGCGCAAGTCGGAACTGAAAAGATGAGACTCCATGTGGTTTTTTGCAGTTCACACGGTTCCTCCAAAAAGCATCTGTCTCACATATGGGGGGGGGGGGATTTTAGGCCGCTTTTAGCAGCAGTTTAAGCCCAATACGTGTTTGCTGCAGTATTTATGGAAGTCATGTGTGAAAGAAAATATTCTAGTCTGGTCAATCATCCACATCATGGCTAAAACCATATTTTATTCCACCCGGGTATGTCAGTACCACATCACAAAGTGAGAGGCACGTCAACCCACGCCCCATGTACACCTGGATTTCATGCCAACAGAGGAAAAATAACAAAGGTAGTCACAGGAGAAGGAGCATGGTAGCCACCCCAATAATGTTCAAATCAGCTGGCAAAAACTGACTTGCAACAACCTGCAATTTTTTTTGTTATTTTCCCTAATGGACAGTTCAGGGCAGGGGAGGAGCACTTGAATGCAAGTAGACTACTCAAGGGTATTTCTGTAGCATTTTGACTAGCTTTAACTCGCCTAACAGCTACTGTTCATTTCCCCTCGAGTCACCGATCTTACCCGTGTGCTACAGACGCGATCGACTATTAGCGCACGGCTACGCGCCAATCGATGTCATCGGTCAGCCTAAAGGCAACTCGGGAATGAGCCGTCAGGCTCACGCTTTACTCACCTTGGCCATGACCTCTGGATCTGGGTCCTCGATGGGATCCGCCCACTCCACCGTCACGGT
Source organism: Synaphobranchus kaupii (assembly GCA_029718625.1). NCBI lineage: Eukaryota > Metazoa > Chordata > Actinopteri > Anguilliformes > Synaphobranchidae > Synaphobranchus > Synaphobranchus kaupii. Next base: position 17,988,319 of record CM056381.1, on the reverse strand, counting down.
CACGTTGCCCCATACCTTCACCTTGCCGCTCATCAACCGTCGTCGGGCCATGGCTGCGGTTTTGTGGTCTTCGTACTCCAAAAAGCAAAAGCCCCTGTTCTTTTTTTTGTCGTCCGGCTGATGGTACAGTATGACATCGTTAAGACCCTCTGTGCGGGGAGGGAAAAACGAAAGAACCGCATGTCAACAACCGCGGCCTGTTAGAAGCAGAGTACATAACTCTTCAATTAGCACGTCTTCACTGGGAGAACAAAACCATTTGCGCTGACCCGCAAACCCACACAACAGAATTTGTAAGGAAAAGTGCAAGCCATCTTTAAAGGGTTAATCATTAGGTTCAAAGTTGTATACAAAGAGATCAGAATACCCACAAGACCACTACCAAGAGGAACATAAATAAGCAGCTCACACTTCAATGTATTAGAGACCTTAAAGATTCCATTCTAATTCCAGCCCATTGCCTTCTGGCGCGTCACTTGGGTGTGAAATGGGGTGTGAGAAATCTGCTTGGTTCCACAAGCCCTCGAGATCAATGTCATCATTTCTGTATTGAACTACAGTCCCCAGCATTCAAATACAGCCCACACAATCATGCAAATCCGGCAAATGGACAGCTATTGGAATTCCAATGGCTGGGGCTGACAAGCACCAGCCCAGTGTTTTTTAAATTTTTTTATACATTTCAGAGCCACAACTTTCTTTTCCAATCCAAGCTTCTCTTTCCATTCCCATTACAATACACTCATTCATAATTATCTTCTTTTTTTTTTTTATCGTCTAATGCCCATGTCAGTTGAACCAAGCTCTATTAAAATTACTAACATTCAATAACATCCTATGTGCAAACTTGTTTCCAACTTGACACTGGCAGCTAAGCAATACAGATCTCATAATTTACAAGGCCAGCATTTACAGTGCACATTCCCACAGGCAAGAATAAAGGTAAGCCCAAGCTTATCCATAAGGCCCACTCTCACCCTGCTCACAAGTACCTAGCTATTCCCAACAAGGTATGCAACTAGCTAGGTCGCAAATCAGGCACCCATCGATGCCATTACATCATGCGGTTTTTAATATACCTACCAATATTGGTAGGTATATTAAAATATTACATATGATTTCACTTATTAAAAGAGGCTAGCCATATTGTTCAAGAGGCCAGGATATTTTTAATCTATGGAACTACAGAAAAGGTGCTTTTTCTGCAAATAAACAATATTTAAATCTCAGACAAGAGCAGTTCTCTCTATGCCCACCGTGTGTCTCTATGCACCACTGAAAAGAAATTCAGTCCAGTAGGGTCTCAAATACAGATCACGTACATGTTAGCAAACTTACTTCATACATTTCTGAAAAGGCCACATAGGGACAATCAACTTCACAAGCTAATACGTTGTTTACTTACCAGCCCAGTGCAAAATTCAGGTCTCAATTTATTTTGAAATGGGGGGGGAAGCAGAGTAATGAGCTGGGTGTACTTTTGAGTACAGGCTAATGCTAATGGCAGCTAAGACCAGTTACAAATATCCTTTAATCTTTGGACAGAAAACACTTTTGGAAAATTTTGACACAACCAGTTTAGTTATTGATCTTGTTTGCCAATCCACTTCCCTACAAGAGGGCTAGATCTAACACCAGTTTTTTTTTGCATGCACCCAAACATGCACATTCTGAGTTCAACTCTCAGCATATTTGGGATGAGTGAAAGGCCACAGCTTTCAGTTTGAGTCAACAGCCATCAAGTCATAAGCACCAATAGTAAAACACTTTCATAAGCCTTACTTAACCCCAGATATTTGAAGCAATATTAATGCAATTTTCCCATAACGCATCGGGAAATCAAGACAAGCCTTTTGGGGGTCAGCGCCATTCAGTGCCAAGAAGTGCTGACATTTCTCACCTGTGACTTTTGCAAACTCCTCTATAATCTGTTCTTTTGTTTTGCTCTTGGGGATCGAGCCGACGAACAGTCTGTTATTGGCTACAGAGATGCATACTCCGATGTGTTTGCCAGGTCGAATTTCATTATTATTACACTGCAAAAAAAAAAAAAAAAAAAAAAAAAAAAAGTGAAGGGGGGATCAGATGTGACCAATCAAACACCGATTCTTGTGCTACAAGGCAGGGGACAGGTCAAAAGGAAACACCCACTAGCTTAACTGCCTCCTGAGCAGCCTCTTTAGTGCAGAAAGTGACAAAGGCATAGCCCCTGTTTAGGCCACTGAGGGGGTCCATCATCAGACGCAGGTCCCAAATAGGTCCTGCCTTCTCAAACAAGGGCACAAGCTCATCCTCAAACAGATCTCTTGGAATTTTGCCCACAAAAATCTGAAAAGGAAGAGACATTTTAATAGATTAAGATCAACCCCATGGCTAACAATGCTCACGCCAAAATAGTGTTCAGCGCCGAATTGACATTTACTTCGAAAGAGCAACGCACGATATTCCAAGTGTCTGGTCAGATCTTAGCGGTAAGCTGTCAGCGTAACAATAGTCACTCCAGGACAGAGTACAGGTTTCATCATTCGAACACTTGAAAAGTAGCAATGTGAGATAGGTTACAAAAGGCCTTTCACCTTACTCATTCTTTTAAAATGCTCACCCTTTAAGCCAGCACAACTCCATATATACTGAACACAATGCTGTTTGCAAAAGCCCTTACCTCTGTACCAATTGTTGGCTGTACGCCTGAGTACACAGACTCTGGAGGAGGGCCGCCATACTTTCGTTGACCTGTCGTCACATCGAGTGTGTAGCTGGTTCTATCCAGCAGAGCCTGTTGGACATCAAGTTGCGGTTTACAAATGTAATAAGCCCAGTAATAGATAAACAACCAACATCCAAAATCTTTGCATCCGAGTCCAGCCAGACCTGTGCACCACGTTCAACGTTACAATTTTGAGGAACAGAATGGAGCACAGGGGTCAATCAAACACACCAATCTTCAAAGAGAAGTACTTCGCCAGAGCAGGTAGTTAGCAGACATTAAATCCACCTCCATTTACTTCTTTAGGTGCATCTCCTGCACAAATGACCTAATTTGTTTAGTCTATCCAGGAAACCAAAGCCTTTTGAAAGTCTTTAAAGTGCTGCTATTTCAGCCAACTTGAGCATGCAGAATCATTAGTCAGGTCAGAGACACAAGGGCCATTCTCGTTCCAACTTACTTTAATTTTTGCTTCATCTGGTCCTTTACTGGAATCTGAGACTTTGGTCCCCTGCTTCTCCCTCTGTCTATAAGTCTTCATTACTCCACACAGAAAGGCACTTTTATTCTGAGGGGGGACGGGGACGGGGGACGTGTGAGTGTTACCGAGAGAAGGACATTTCATTTAAAATAAGCACCAGCTGAATTTACTTACTTGCACATGTGACAGGTCGCTCTCCTTAAACTGAAGTAGAACTTGCAGTGCACCGTCTTCATTAAACTCTTTCAAAGCTTCAATTGCCCTCTCATCTAGGTCACTGTGTGCTACCAAACCTAGGAAAGAGCAACACTACAAACATTAGCATTTTGTCAGAAATCACCCCATTAGCCAGCATGCAAATGTGATGCCCATAAGACCCTAGCACTACCATTCCTAGTAAATTTGGCGTGCGGACTGTATGTAGACAATGTCAAGAGGCACTTTCTGCAGTCCATAGTTTACATGTGGTAAATTAAAACATGCATTTAACACTTTCAAAGGTATTCCCACATAAGCTACCACATACATACCAAAGTACGATCACAAGAGAAGCACGTGGAAATGATGCAACGTGATTAAGAGGCGCACAGTGAGGTGTGTCTTCATTAACAAAAACACAACGCATTTCATCTTTTCAGGAGCCTCAACAGATGACGATGCAAACCGATACTGCCTTCACGGCCCCCCTGAACCCCCAACCTTTACACCCACCCTAGCCCGGCCAATATAATTAGCATGTCCACAATGTGCTTTCAAACGACACATCACCTGTCCCAGCCTCAGACAGCTGCTTTCATTGTTCTTGCATGTAGCCAGCTGGCCTTCACATTCCCCCTTGAGACCTTACAAGGGCCCCCCTCACAGGGGCTACTGTATACCAAGTGTGCTAATCCTCATAAGTCTTATCTTTAACAGCCCAGGATGCTTCAATTCTGCCCTGATGCACATTCTGAATGCACAATGTACACATTGCACTACTGGGTAGTGGTGGTGGTGGGGGGGGGGGGGGGGTTTAACACTGCAGTACCCATTTTGTTAGGAAACCACAAAAAGTTGCTTCAGTATCCCAATTCCCACATTCAATAGTCTATTAAATAACAGAACATGCAATAATTTGTTAAATGAAATCAATATGGAAAAGCATCTTTTGGATGTTTAGTGTGCCTTACCTGCTATGTAAATTTCATCTAGTTTTTCAGCAACTTTCTGTGGTAAACCAGCTTCTAATAAAGTCTGGAAGTGTTCAGAATGGGTAACTGCAGCAGTGGTGTCCATGGGTTCTTCTGTACCATTTCCATTAACATGTTCTGTGGCCATGTCTCCAGATCTGTGCAAATGCAATGAGCCAAATTAATCCAAAGACTGTAGACCATAAATTACTTGAAATCATGGGGTCATAAGTCAGTCACGTTTCGCATGCAGAAACGCAGAAAGCATGCACATGCCGGTAGCATGCACATGTTAGGCTTCGTCAGCAGTAGGTTGCCATGACTTTGAGGGGGGTATAAAATTAACCATGGTTGTCTAGTCATGTAAACGGGAGTACCTGAGGTATGGACTTAGTGACCTGTTCTGAATCGTGTATTTATGAAACACGAGTTTGTTAACATTAGCTAACGTCAAACCCCCCTCTTCAAATCACGTAGCACGCGCTTAACAGTTAAACGTTAGATGAGCAAGGACAGAATTTAACCAAGATTAAGCAAAAGAATCGGTGGGTCTCTCCGCAACCTACCCTCACTTGACCGTCTAAATTAACTTATCGATCCGACCCCACCTGCTTTTACTGTTGTGAATAAAAAACCACAGCACATTTCCCGCCTTCTTAGGAAGTAAGCAGAACAAGTGGAAGCAGTCGTGCTTGTTCGTGGTGAACAAAAGCCCATCCCGATCCCTACCCGTTCCGCACGCAACTCGGCCGAGACTGCTGTGCAAAGCAGTACACGTGTTTCGGTTGCTTTCCTTCAGTTGGCTAACGTTAGCCAAGTAGCTACCTAACTTGACTGGGTAGCTAACGGCGATCTAACAAGCTGCACATTCCAACCAACTTATTTAGCTAGATAGAAAAACCAGTCATGCCTTATGATATTACAATTAATCCTAATGAGTAACGTTAGCTATGCTTCTTATGGTCGCAATCTGCATAAAAAGCGAACTTGCGATCAAGCGATCAAAATTTTTAGATCATTCCACAAAGCTGGCAAGAAAGTCGCCGCTAAGCCTGTAACGCTGCACGTCAGTTTACCAGCAAAACAAGCAAAGTAATTAGTCTTTCTGCTACTAGTGGGGACAATTACCAGTCAGTAGGCACTGTGTCCGGTAACGTTAGCTAAACGTTGCAAAAATTGAACGGTCATGTTTTGAAAACGCCCGTCGCACAGAATTGAGCATAACGTTACCGAAATACAGAATAGCAGACTACATGGCCTGGCCTATGAGGTATATAGCTAGCCAACGTTAGCTAAATGCTTTGGTAGCTAGCTCGCTCAAATATCCAACATCACAGCCTAGTATCATGTTGGCAGCTAGCTAGCCATCGTTAGCTACGTTTCCGTAAAGAGCATTTTAAAATCAAGCACCCAGCAGAGATCATATTTTAAAAGGCACCCGTTTCAACGCAGAATGTATTCATTACATCAACCGAGGAGGGCAGGGCAGGGCCTAGTTGACTAGCTTACTTGCTAGTTGTCCAACGTGCCGCCACATAACCGGAGTCCATTTTCAAAAAGCCGGTTTCAGACATACGAACCAGTTTCCACATTGTTTAAAAACACTGATAGAACAACAGTCAAATGCAACACTGTATCTTGGCTGGTTGAAAAAATGTCACATATATTTACCTGTCGATGATTCAATAAGGTGTGTGGTATAAATTATTTCGGAAGGAAGTGTATTATAAAAGGAGAAAAGTGTACGACTCCCGGCGTAGGTCCGGCTCTGCTACTCCACTGTAGATGATGTAAAATGGCGGCCCGCGCTCATGCCGCGAGTTTGCTCGTATCTATGGGGTTTCTCGGAGAGCCGTACACGGGCTCGCCTTTTTTCGTAGTACAAGCGGTCCCCTCCCCGTCCGTCTCCCCATCAACCACGAACACAGGGGCGGAGCCGATACGAGGGAGGAGGCCTTTCTTCTTCGTCTTCTTCTTTGTCTTTTATTGGCGGTAGATAAATCAGCTTTTGGTGCATTACCGCCACCACCTGGGCTGGAGTGTGGTCCGAAGATTGACCTTCTTTCTCCCAAAATATACTACTATTTTATATTGTAAGAAAATAATAAATATTACATATACATGTATATACATATACATACCCATACATATACAGAGGAGGCCTTTCAGACAGGCGGGCCTCTGGTAAACTTGTTGTCCCTTGTCTGATATCAAGTAAATCCAAGAACAAAGGCAAATGTAATTTCGATTAGCTACTAGTTCAGATACAGTGGTCAAGTAGTGTTAATCTGAGTTCGCTTACCTATTGCACGTTTTCACGGGAGGATATACAAAGCTATTTCAAATGACCAGAGCGGTGGAGAGCATGCCTGTAATCAGTATGCGTGGTGTTTGTAATAAGAGTATGGCGTGTGATAGTGAGTGTGATGGGATAGGTATTTATCGTTTGGCTATTTTGACTTTGGCAACTGTCACCGAACTTAAGAATGAGTTACGTTATGCATGCTAGAGCTGTCATAAAATCGGAGTGAACACCGTTAAAAAGAGCATCCAGGTTAAAAATAAAAATCAACAAAAGTCCTTAAATGGCAATTTGAAAAGGTGTGTCTTGAGAAGGCCTTTGAATGATGTAGCAGTGTCAGCTTCCCTAACAGGGTGAGGGAGTGCATTCCACAGCCATGCAGCACAGGTGAAGGATGCCCTGCCACAAATGGTCTTTAGTCTGACTATGACCACTTGACCACTGAGCTGAAATGCAGTGGCTGGCTATAACTAGTTTATACAGTGTTTATGTCATTGCCTGCCAGTATTTCAATCCAATGTATTGAGGCATCAGAGCCGTTCTCAAAATGTGCAGTCTCAGTCCTTGGTAGCATAATGGAAAAACATCAACTTTGTAAGTTTTCATGGTAGGATATAAAAGTGGTAGTCTAAGTTACACAGACTAAATAAAATATTTGTGCATAGGTTCACATTTTTGTTTCATGTGCAGCATGCAAAACCGATTTGCCTGGAAAATAAGACATTTTCAAATACAACTTCTTTTAAACCTCATTCCATTTTTTAATGAAATTACTCATATCGTGTGTCAATGTATCGAGAGGACAAGCATATTGTTGTCTAGAGCACACCAATTGTTGGGAAATATTGACATTTCTGCTGTCAGCATCCCATTGGCTTTTTGTCTCCTTTCTCATTGCTGTCATGGAATTGTTGAGCAATTTTAGCTTTTTTTCTTCCAAAATTACACAATCACATCAAAATTTCTTTATGAGCATGTACGGTGCAATTTTGACTTCTAACCACCACATTGTATTTTTGTAACTTCACTCCGGACTTCATAATTACACTGCTGCACACTGGTGGAATCATAAATACCATAGGTTGTAAACTGCAGCTGTAAGGACAATCATCAGGGAATGGAGCATCAAAGCCGTCTGGTGGTTTCTGCCAAGGATGGCAGTCTCACGACCCCATTTATTGGGAATGGCATAACCTGTCCAACTACCTTGGTGTTGGGGTGGGGGTGTTGCAGCCCTATTCCTGGCCAGACCTTATTTGGCTAACTAAGGGAATTTGTGGAATGTGGAAGGCTTGCATTTCAGTGAAGTCCAAAGGGACATTCAGGGAGAATGTGCTTAAAAGTCCTCTTGTTACCAGTCATTCCCATACAGAATCATTTGGTTACATACTTTGTCGGTAAACTTGTTCATGTTTACTTGCCTTAGCCAGCATGTCATCTTGGATTAAGCTATAGGTATTGAATGTGCTCATGTTTGCTCTCACAGTCATTACATGTAATAAACCCTCAATGTTTTTCAACTCATCTGCAACTTCCTTTTCAATGCTTTTGCAGCTTCAAAAATTTAGAACCCAGCTTATAAGAATCCACTAGAGTCAGTGCATATAGTCTAAAGTGAGTGTCCTGGGCCGTGGCATGTATACTGGGGTCCCCGGAGTCAAAGCCCCCCACGGTTCACTCAGGACTAGGTACAAGTGCCACGAGACCCGTTTTAGCAACCAAATCGAAGTCACAAGTCCCAAGACCTCGGAGTTTTAAGAGTAGAATCGAAGTCCCAAGTCCTCGGACACAAAGCCAGAACCGGATGCTGGTACCAGGCATGGATTCCAAGATGCAGGCATGCTGCCCAGCACCAAAACATACACATCAGGTTATCTCTGGGCCTCTTGTTTCCAGAGAACTTTTCCCCACTCTTACTAACATTTCCTAAACATGGAAATTACGTTTCAAAAATTGATGGAGCCAGATAAAACTTTTTTCTCCCTGCAAAAAATCCAATGCATGCTTAACCATTCTACATTTTTGCAGTGGATATGTAAATAATTGCAGGATCAAGATGAGATTTTTGTATTTGACAAATTGGCAGGAAGTTGTTAAATGTTAACTTATTTGTATGTACAAACATGCAGGGAAATGCATTAGTTCCATAGCGCTTTCAGAATATTTACGTGTTGTAAAAGTGTTTCACAAATTAATCACCACTCCCACTTTGCTGCCCTCAGTCTAAATATGAAATTCTAATATTTTCCATGAATTCAATAAAGTATGACAGAAAGTGCTGTACACTAAAGACGTTCACAGGATAAATAAATCGACAGGCATAAATGCCAGATATTGCAATGACAATCTTCATGCTTTCAAGTTGCAAAGATAATCTTGGTTTTTAAGTGAAAGACAGCAAAATGAGTTTAACCACTTTATTGCTTGAGCACTGGGCATTTCAGATCAAACATCTTTGGTCATTTGATATCCAAACATCAACACTTCTGAAGAACCGCAACTACATGTCCACCACCTTGGTCCCTGTAAAATAAAAATCAATCAATTAGTTTTTCACCACCCTGGAAGAGTAGTGTGTAGCCCTACACATACTATATAGCAACGTTGTATGCCCTACCAGGAATCTGAAATCGATGCACGAAACCAACATGTGAAATGAAACGGTACTACATGTTAAGTGCTGGTATGGTACCTTCATGTTCTCATTAAATGAGCATGTATTCATAGGAACGTGAAAATGGAAGTAAATGCATTCTTTAGGATATAAAATGCACAAGAAAAACCAAATTACCCATCCAATATATATATACACTACTCACAAAAAGTTAGGGGATATTTGGCTTTCGGGTGAAATTTATGGAAAATGTAAGTTCACGCTACAGTGATATTATACGTATCATGAAAGTAGGGCATTTAAGTAGAAGCATGCAATGGTGATTTCCTCATCTCAAACAATTTATTGAAACAAAAGCCAACAACAGTGGTGGGTATACCACAACAAAAATGTCAATGTCTCAATAACTTGTCATGTGCCCTTGAGCATCAATTACAGCTTGACAATGACGTCTCATGCTGTTCACAAGTCGACTTATTGTCTGCTGAGGCATGGCATCCCACTCTTCTTGAAGGGCGGCCCTCAGGTCATTGAGGTTCTGGGGTACAGAGTTACGAGCCTCTACACGGTGAGTCAGCTGATCCCATAGGTTTTCTATGGGATTCAGGTCTGGAGAAAGTGCAGGCCACTCCATTTGAGGTACCCCAGTCTCCAGCAGCCTTTTCCTAGTGATGCGACCTCGATGAGCTGGAGCATTGTCGTCCATGAAGATGAAATTAGGCCTGTGTTGTTCATGCAGGGGCACAATGACTGGATTAATGATGTTATTCAGGGTAGTATGGGCTTGTCACTGTACCATTCACAAAGTGTAGGGCAGTTCTGTATTGACTAGACACACCTGCCCACACTAACACCGCCACCACCAAAGGGTCGTCTGGTGACAACAGTGGCTGATGCATAGCGCTCTCCTTGACGTCTCCAACATCGTTGGCGGCCATCATTTCTGCTCAACGTGAATCGACTTTCATCAGAGAACAGCACTGAGGCCCACTGGTCCCTCGTCCAGCGTAAATGCTCCCTGGCCCATGCAAGACGATGACGCCTGTGCCTGGTGGTGTGGTCAGGTACCCTTGCAGGTCATCTAGCACGCAGACCACGCTGATGTAAACGGTTTCAAATGGTCTGACGTGACACTTGGGTGCCTCTCACCTCCCTTAAATGTGCCTGGAGTTGAGTGGCATTCATCATCCGGTTCCGCAGGGCACTGTTCACAATGAAGCGGTCATCAGTGTGGGATGTGGCCAAAGGACGTCCACTTCTATGCCTTTCTGTGACTCTTCCAGTCTCTCTGTATCTCTGTTGCAACCTGCTGATGACACTCTGTGACACTCTAAGCTCAGTGGCCACTTCCCTCTGAGAACATCCTGTTTGAAGCCTCGCAATGGCGAGGTACTGTTGATCAATTGTTAGGTGTCGTCTTGGTCTCATGATGTCAAAATGTGAACAGCATGATGAAGAGGATTGTTTAAATACCAATTCTAATTGAACCAGGAGATTTATTGGTCGATTCATGGATCAAACACCTGTTGTGAATTTTGCCGTTCAGCTCCTTGTTAGAGAACAGCAAGTTGTGCAAAAAGTACTGAAACATTGAATAGTTGGACATGTGCATTCAAAAGTTTAGAGAAGGTCAAATTAATTTCACCTGTAAAGGTTATAGTGCATTTTAGGTTCATCCTGAAATTTCACCCGAAAGCCGAATATCCCTAACTTTTTGTGGAGTAGTGTATATATATATATATATATATATATATATATATATATATATATATCATTCAGTGTCAAGGTGTACCACAGTTACAGGAACCATTTACTTTATGTAGCCCAGAGATTTCCCAATTTTCCAAGCCCAGGAGTCATAGCGAATACATTTAATTGGGTCAGCCAACAATGCCAAACATTGTATGGCTTACTATAAATGGTCACTACCATTGAAGGGTATTCGGGTACATGCACTAATTGTACGTCGCTTTGGATAAAAGCGTCTGCTAAATGAATGTAATGTACTTTTCCCAAATGAACCCCATTCTACCGCCTTCGTCTACGCAACAACTACAAATTCCAAGCCAATTTAAAATTCCTTAAGAACATATGCACAGAATGGTGAATTTAGTTATGTCCAATAATTAGCTGCCAGCAGCGTGCACACTGCAACATGTAAAGCATACAGTGCCACCACAAAACTGCAATGACAAGTCTTCATCCTGCACAGGTCACAAGAGGCATCGCAAAACCACTTGTGAACTGCAGAGGACTTCCTATTGCAATCAAGCTGGCTCAGCAGTCTGTTCCGGTTTTAAGATTCATCAAGCAAAGTTTGGGACACGCATCTTGGACAAAAAGCCAGACATTTCCATTTAATTATACAGGTTACAGATTCAGCCCTGTGCCCTCATTAATCATTCTTTAAAAAACTTCACATACTGGACAAATTCATCTCAGTAACTGGCATGTCAAATTTAAACTTACCTGAAGTATTACTGCTTTCCACCATGTTGGGTCACATTCCTTAACGTCGCACTGAGGAATTAGTACAAAATGTTAACATTTCAATTGTGCAAGAATTTTGCTTCATGGTCGTAAACTGATTACATACAAAGCAGAATTTATACTAGGGTGCCCAACTTAAGGTAAACTCGGTTACATTTTGCCTTTAAGCTTTCTGCAATTTCACTTTTACAAAGCGAGATGGGGCTGAAGTTGTGAGTTGCATTTCAGAAGTCAGATCCGACAGTGATTGTCAATCAAACAGAATCAGGTTCGGGATATTCATCCTCAAGACAAACTCACAGTAACAGGTAAGCAGAGTGAAGCAAAGTTCAGAGCTTGTGGAAAGAGGTTCAACTCCTGGTTGGAACTCTTAACATCTACTTCATAGAGTAATGTTCTCTACATTCACCCCAATTGTAGAATTTGCCATAACTGACAATTTAACAAAATGTAAATCTACATGACTGGAACTCCTTACCGTCACAAAGCTCCAATGTCACAGACCAGTTGGCATCTGCACCTCAGCATCTGCAGATGATCAAATGAAAGTTACTTCACATTTGGTGGTAAAACTAGAACATGCATAACCTAGGAATTCAGGTTAAAAAAAAGTAATGCCACTTGATCAAACCCCATTTAATGTTTTAACACTCAAGTTTTAAGCTTACACAAAATGCAACGACGCCTCTAAATTTGGATCACATTTCTCAGATGGTTCCAATGAAGGACCAGAATGAAATCTAATTTAATATTCTACTGCACCATGTCAGTAAAATTATGGTAGATGCTTACTCAAGACCACTTTTGTAGTGGTTATACTTTAGTCAACAGCTAAATTTCAGTTGAGTTGCCTTTCAGAAGTCAGATCCGAGAGTGATTGTCAATCAAACATAATCAGGTTCGGAATAGATTCATCCTCAAGACAAACTCACAACAACAGAGTGGAGTGCAGCAAAAACATATTTTATTTTTATTAGCAAAATGGAACTATTCAAACATTTGAAAAGGGAATTTAGATTAAGTTATGCCAAATGGTCAGACCATACTTAATGCTTTAACACTCAAATTTTAAGCTTACCTGAAATGTCACACTTCCCAAATTTGGATCACATCTGACGGCTCTACAGAGGGGCCAAAATGAAAAATTGTTAATTTCATATCCTAGTACACCATGCTTGTAAAACTATGGTAGATGCCTACTTAAAGCAAATTCAATAGTGGCTACATGCTAGCATTTCTATGAGCTTACTTTGGCCAACATATCTAAATACATCTGATATTGGCGATATATCAATAGGCGCGTGTGAGTTGCATTTCAGAAGTCAGATCCGAGAGTGATTGTCAATCAAACAGAATCAGGTTTGGGATAGATTCATCCTCAAGACAAACTCACAGTAACAGGTAAGCAGAGTGAAGCAAGGTTTAGAGAATGTGGAAAGCGTGTCAAAAGGTTCAACTCCTGGGCGGAACTCGTAACATCCATCCACTTCAGAGTAATATCCTCTACATTCACCCCAATTGTAGCATTTGCCATAACTGACAATTTAACAATATGCAAGAAAGTCAGTTAAACCGCAGTGACTAGAAATACTTACCGTCACAAAGCTCCACTGTCACATTCAGACCAGTTGGGGCTCATCCCTCAGCATCTGCAGATGATCAAATTCAAGTTACTTCACATTTGGTGCTAAAAATGGAACATGCATAGGTTTAGGAATTCAGGTTCAAAAAAGTAATGCTAATTGGTCAAGCCCCATTTAAGGTTTTAATCACATTTAAAGCTTACCCAAAATGTAATGACACCTCTAAATTTGGACCTCATTTCTCAGATGGTTCCAATGAGGGACCAGAATGAAATTGTCAAGCAATTTAATATTCTACTGCACCACGTCAGTAAAATTATGGTAGATGCTTAGTTAAGACCACTTTTTTTAGTGGTTATACTTTAGTCCACAGCCAAATTTCAGTTGAGTTGCCTTTCAGAAGTCAGATCCGAGAGTGATTGTCAATCAAACATAATCAGGTTCGGTATAGATTCATCCTCAAGACAAACTCACAATAACAGAGTGGAGTGCAGCAAAAACATAAGATTTTATTTTTATTAGCAAAATGGAAGAACTATTCAAACATTTGAAAACGGAATTTAGATTAAGTTATGCCAAATGGTCAGACCATACTTAATGCTTTAACACTCAAATTTTATGCTTACCTGAAATGTCACACTTCCCAAATTTGGATCACATCTGACGGCTCTACAGAGGGGCCAAAATGAAAAATTGTTAATTTCATATCCTAGTACACCATGCTTGTAAAACTATGGTAGATGCCTACTTAAAGCAAATTCAATAGTGGCTACATGCTAGCATTTCTATGAGCTTACTTTGGCCAACATATCTAAATACATCTGATATTGGCGATATATCAATAGGCGCGTGTGAGTTGCATTTCAGAAGTCAGATCCGAGAGTGATTGTCAATCAAACAGAATCAGGTTCGGGATAGACTCATCCTCAAGACAAACTCACAATAACAGAGTGGAGTGCAGCAAAACATAAGATTTTATATTTATTAGCAAAATTGAAGAACTATTCAAACAATTTATATTTTTAAGAAGGTTATGCCAAATGGTAAGACCATACTTAATGCTTTAACACTCAAATTTTAAGCTTACCTGAAATATCAGAACACTTCCCAAATTTGGATCACATCTCTGATGGCTCTAATGAGGGGCCAAAATGAAAAATTATTGGTAAATAATTTCATGTCCTAGTACACCATGCTTATAAAACGATGGTAGATTCCTACTCAAAGAAAATTCAATAGTGGCTACATGCTAGCATTTCTATGAGCTTACTTTGGCCAACATATCTAAATGGGTCTGATATTGGCTAAATATCAATAGGCGGGTGTGAGTTGCATTTCAGAAGTCAGATCCGACATTATCAATCAAATAGAATCAGGTGTGGGATAGATTCATCCTCAAGACAAACTCACAGTAACAGGTAAGCAGAGTGAAGCAAAGTATAGAGCATATGGAAAGCGTGTCAAAGGTTCAACTCTTGGGTGGAACTCTTAAAATCCACTTCACATAGTAATGTCGTTTACATGCGTACCAATTGTAGCATTTGCCATAACTGACAATTTAACAAAATCTAAGAAAGTCAGTTAAACCCCAGTGACTAGAGCTCCTTACCGTCACAAAGCTCCAACGTCACATTCAGACCAGTTGGTGCTCATCCTTCAGCATGGATGATCAAATTAAAGTTACTTCACATCTGGTGGTAAAAATGGGACATGCATAGATAAGGAATTCAGGTTCAAAAAGTAATGCCAAATGGTCAGACATTACATTCATTTAGCAGACGCTTTTATCCAAAGCGACGTACAATAAGTGCACACAGAGACGTCATCAAGATCACTACAGAACAGACAAGACACATCCTTCCCATAATGTAGCAGCTATCCCTAGCAATGAACGTTGACTGTAGTTCACAGTAAGCTGTGGGTAAATCAGCTATACTACACTTCTATTCTAAATACTGTTATAAACTAACAAACAGACAGGAAAAACACAGGGAACTCGTAAACACAGGGAACTGATATTCCTAGTTTAGAATATCAGTCACGGTAGAGTCTGAAGAGGTGTGTCTTCAGGCCTCGACGGAATGCAGGCAGGGTTCGAGTAGAACGTAGGGGAATGGGAAGTTCATTCCACCACTGAGGAGCTAAGGTGGAAAAGCTCCGCAGTCAGGACGAACGAGAGCTGTTGACACGGAGGGGGGGGAAGTGCAAGTCGCCCTGCAGGTAGGCGGGGCCTGTCCTATTGGCTGCAGTGTAGGCCAGGGTCAGAACTTTGAACCTGATCCTGGCTGCAACTGGCAGCCGGTGGAGTGACCTCAGCAGGGGGGTTACATGTGAAAATTTCAGGAGGTTGAACACAAGCCGGGCAGCTGCATTCTGGATCAGTTGAAGAGGCAGAATGGCGCAGGCCGGTAGGCTTGCGAGCAGGGAGTTGCAGTAGTCCAGGTGTGAGGTGACCATGGTCTGGACCCGTTTTAACTCACATTTTAAGCTTACCCAAAATGTAGACAATTTAATGTTCTAGTGCGCCATGTCAGTAAAATTATGGTAGACGCTCACTTCAGTAGTGGTCTTTTTTTTTTTAAGTTTGAGTTTGTAGCTTTAGTCAGCTGAATTTATTAGTAGTGTTGCCTTTCAGAAGTCAGATCCGACAGTGATTATCAATCAAATAGAATCAGGTTCGGGATAGATTCATCCTTAAGGCAAAAAAACAAAATTACACTGCATAAAATAAAAAATTAAGGGGGGTTATCATGTTGTATGCAACTAGTAAACGGGAGACTATCCCAAAGTAAAATCTGCATCACTAAAACCAGTCGGTTCTGACCACACACTTATACCTCGTGCTAAAATACACGTGGTCACGCTCCAGTGCTGGGACTGCTGTAAATGCCCAATTTGCAGTTCTCATCATTTAAATCCGCAATTTGCCTCACTAGTATAAAACGTGCTGAGATTGAGACGCATAAAAAAAGTTAACCCGGCTCAATGTGATCTACAAACGATCATGCATTTTCACACCTTCAGCTCCTGCTTAGGTAGCTCGCTAGGTGCAAGTATGCAACGAAATGCATCGTTAAAAAGTAGGTATTATGTCAGCCAGATGATTTCAGTCAAATAACCAAATACCATTTTGAAATGGCTGATACTTTGTAACGTTACTGAACTCACTTTGTCTTACGTTCGTATAGGCCCCAAGTACAGACATTATTCGTGTGGTAACGTTACGTTACTCCTTGCGCATAACGGTTGCTAGATCACCCAACGTTATTTGAATGTTCTTACAAGCAGATCAATTATACGATATAATGAATCACCATTGTTGGCATATTGTTAAGTTACGAAGAAAACATCACCTACCTACCAGTGTTCATTTCACCACTGCGTTCCAACATCCTTCCCCTGCAAGCCAAGTGAATGAGAACATTATGCGCCTTTTCGTGCAGTACTTATAGTCCAAGTGATTGTCCGTTTGGATGTCGCAGATTCAACACGTTGATTAAAGTCTATCGTGTTGTTTTGAGCGTCCAGCTGTACAGACTAATGCTGAAATACAATAATTCCTTACAGATTTTACAATGTGATACATTGCAAATCTATTCACCTGTGCTCATCATAAATATATGCGAATCGGCGAGATTCAACCCTGACTGGAATTCAACCGGGTTCAACCACTGAACTCAATCGCTCTATGGATTCAACCCTGCTACAGCCCACGGTGGATTCCACAGAACTGTGGTGGATTCCACAGAACTGTGGTGGATTCCAATAACTTATTTTAGAAATAACTTATTTTAGAAATAACTTATTTTTTGCGGAAGCCTTTTCTCAGAACGCGTGACGTGCATAAATTATCCACCACTCTACACATCGTCATCTGCACGTCGCAGGCACACCGCTGCACAAATTAAATTTTACCGTAGCTACTTTGCATTTATTAAAAAGTGCTAATACATAGGCTAATGACACTCATTCTTTATAACTAACAAAAGCTACGTTTATTCATGAAAAAATTATCTAAAAAAACATTATAGTTAAGCACGTACGCATAATATGACGCTAACGCTTCATTGAGCAAGGACGTTCGATTTGCCAAATGCATGTTGCCTCGATTCCTCCATCCTCGTATCTGATCCTTGCATCCTTTCCTTGAGTCCTCCGTTGGGCGGAGCTAAGGGGCGAGGAAAGGACGCGAGGAAGGGATGCAAGGAGTGAAAATAAGCGATTGGAATGAATCCTATATAGTTCGGTGCTACAGCCACGATCGTTATGAATCAGAGCAAATAGGTTCTGTGGGTAGGCAGATGCTGACGTATTTTTAAAAAATAACATGTATCCTATTTCATTTTCAGTCTTTATTGCGTAGAATAAGTTTACAAACTGACTTTACCTCGTATTTTGCCACATTAACTACTATTGTGGATGTAGTTTTACATTTCTGAAAGGGAGGGGGTTCTGGGCACAAAGCCAGTTTACCCTGTGTGCATCCTTAGGGTAAACCTTTGTCTAAGCCAACAAAATATATATATATAATGGGACCTAATTGCCCTGAGAGCTCTTGTGTTTTGAATGAATACACATATGTGGGTCATGTGTCTTGAGTAACAAGCCCCAATGTCACATACATTGATTGAACAGCAAACTAAAGCACTGGAAGTGTCAAAACTGACTTAGACCATTAGAGTAGTTCGCATCAAAATAAGCCCGCATATTTACATTGGGTTTCATATTTCTTACTTCCCCACTTCCAACTACCTGACTGGCTCAGAGTTCATAGAGACAAGACATGATCAGGTCAACGATCAGTCCATCTGATCAGTTCAGGACAGGTTGTCTGAAGCATCTGGACGTGGTGCTCCCGTGGTGGGCTGACAGGCTGGAGAGGTGGACAGGCAGAGCTCAGGAGTCGCTCAGGAAATGGGGCACTGGGAGAGGGAAAACTCCTGACATCGTATCTCTCACAAGATAGAGCCGGAGTCAATTATTTATCAATTCTTTGACATCTGGGTCGTAATGCTCACCAGGGGACCTGTAAATCATAAGTCTTAACAGGTTTAATGAGTACCCAATCAGAATGTCACATGCTGTGAGTGTGTATGTGTGTGCATTAAGGCCTTGCATGAGGCATGCACAAGGCACAGTGACCATGTGGAGATTATGGGAGTTTACAGGGATATATTTTCATTTGCATCATCAACCTGATTTTTGAAGACGTCTATGATCCTTAAACATGGTATCCAAGAAATAAGTTCCCCCCACTGCTTGTCTTATGTAACTGTTCTGGATACCTTGCTGTTTGTAAACGTGTCCAGAATAGCAAAACTGAATTTAGTATTTTCTGATGTAAATTTAACAAAAACCAGTACGGCTGGCAGAACATGCTTCAGAGAACAGTGTGTGCTTGCCCGTGCTCTCCCAAATGGATGGTGGATTTTGCCGTGATTACAGTACCTGTTGGAAGATAAGACTAATCTGCCTGATTTAAATAAAAAAATTTAATTCAAAAACCCAAATGCAGTCACACTTTGATAAAATCCTCTTTCTAAAATATGTTTCTTTGATTACTTTCTTTTTTTACATTCACTTGTAATGAATAATAATAATAATAATGATAAATATAGCTGCAAGCAGCGATACACGGGGTCCAAGCAAAAGGTTGTAATCATGTTACATTGCAGAATTTCAAAAACTGACAAGAGAAACAAAGAAAAGAAATGTAACCTTTGGTACCTGGTGGGATTTTAACCCAGGCCTCCCATATCAAAGGCCAGCGCTCAAACTACAAAGCCATTGCAGATGTTGTACCCAATAGGGCGAATTATTTGAGGGTATGGAGCATTTTTGATAAAGAATTTGGCAGGAAAAAGAATAACTTTATTAAAACTTTATTTGTTTCACACATTTAAGTACTAGTGAAACAGTGAATCAGTAATATAGTAAAATTTCTTTGCCTTTGCAATAATGTGAAAAGAACATTATTAAGTGTGAAAAGCATAACAAACTGTACATTGTTTTCATCGAAAAGAAAGGTAACCTTTGGCGTGCCTACCTGGTGGGGATCAAACCCAGGTCTCCCACATACCAAGCCATTGCTCTTACCACTAAGCCATAACAGATACCCTGTGGAGGCCCAGATTTCTAGAGGACCCATGTCTCAGAGGAGTTTGATTTTAAAGGTTTTTCACAAAATGCAAATTTGCAAAAAATCCAATATGGCGGACCTCATCGGTCCTAATGGCAAAGTTATTTGCCACGAACCAAGGAATATGAGGCAAAAACAATTTTTAAGATAGGCCAAACGGTTCAAAAGTTATAGCCCAAAACATTATATTTGTTCCTATAGCGCCACCATCAGGTCAATTGGGTTGAAATTCGCTGTACATGTGTCCCGTCGCAGTCTCTACATGTGTGCAAAAGTTATCATGTGGTTTTTCTGCAATTGTAACAAATGTGGGAATAATATAATAAAACCAGCAATAACAATAGGGTTCCAGCACTACGTGCTTGGACCCCTAATAGAATGATTGCAGCAGATTGTGCTTCACATTCACATCACAAGGGGTCACTGTCTGCTAAGGATGTTTATATTCCAAACAAGAACTGCATCTATATGTACCACTTTTTTGGAAAATATTTAATTTCATTACAAGTTTGGATTAAAAAGATAAACTATGCCTGTCTTGTTTATGATGATGTTTGAAAAAAGAAATGCCTGAAATTGATTGTGCTTTTCTAATTATTAATGCAATATAATCAGGGAGCATAAAAGATTAGATTACCTTGGGTGCTCCAAGTGATTAGTATTCTCTGGAAAAGCCAAGACACAAAAATATAAAGGAATGAGAATATTTCTGAGACCTTTTTGAAAGCGGAAGGACACTGAAGCTGCATTAATACATCAAGATAGAGCACGGGTCAGTAACGACTCCCAGACTAATCTGCCAGTCTATGCTGGTTCCAAAGAGAACAACAGGACAACTTGAAGTAAATTTCCCAATCCAATGATGCTGTAAAATGATACACGACTCAAATCCACCCAGAGAGCAATTTGTCTAACAGCCAAGGGAAATGGGTTATTCTCAAAGCCAATGCAAGGAAACTGAATTATTTTCGCAGCCAAATCCAATGGAAATGAGCAAATCCAGCAGTTTATTCAAAGGTCATTTTCAGTGGAGCTATGGTGTAGGCTGAGCAGAGAGAAATAAAGCGCAAACAGTTGGGCGTGGGCTTAATAAAGTTGTCCGATGGCAGCTCAGATCCGGATGACGATCACCAACCTTGCAGCGGCTCTGCAGGCAAGTCAAGTTATGCCACAGGCCACTCAGGGGAGACAGTGCATATATTGTGTTCAGTTTCCATGGAACACCAAGTGGCATGCTTGGCTGTCAATGATGAACCACCTGTCTCAAACCAGCAAAATTACTGCTCTATATGGCAACTGTGCCCCTATATTCCGTAGTGTAGTGGAGGGTATACGTGGGTATAGGCAGTATACCCACTTCTTTCTTAGTGGGCATAGAGTATACTCACTTCTTAATCCCCACTGGTGCACGTATCAATTAGTAGTCATGGATTTGCTAAATTAGAGTATACCCACTTCTCCAGGGACTACTACACCACTGCCTATATTATTACCTTTTCACAGCCAGATTTAGGCAGTTTTTGAATTTCAAAAGGCGAGGTCTAGCTAAACCAGCATGTTGTGTTTTTCCATTTAGGGTGCTGTGAACAATGGGGTTATCTGCAATCAGGTAAGTGACAGTCTCCTCAAGAATCTGACCACCAGTGCACCATTGAATATGAATAAAATATTCCGTTTTGTTAGAAAAAATAAAATAAAGTTGTTTTTTACGTGAAAAGTTCAGTACACCTCAAACAGATATGTAGGAGGGGATGCCATTAAACATGTCAAATATTTTATATGTTATTATATGCCTATTTGAACTTATCAAAACACCTTCCTTTCCCCGAAAGACCACATTTACAGCTTGTTACTATTGTCCCATAAATTTGTGATAAATTAATGTGATAGAGTTTTCTTTACATCACAGGCATAAACCTTTGGGATTGATGTAGCAGTGGGCTTTGGGATTTTTCTTTGATGTTGAACCCCTCGTTCAACATTTTGCATATTAATTCAACATATTTTTCAACGGCAAATGCAGACGTCAGTAATAGAGGGATTTTTTTTTTTTTTGAGGATACAGGATAAATACTTGGATTGAGCCTTTAAGATTAATAAGATTCTACATTATAATATTCATATAATAGTTCATATTTTGTCAGTGAAATGAAAATGTAATGTTTGCATGATCTACACTGGAGTCAAGTAACAATGATGTTAAATATATTTTATGTAAAAAGCCACATAAAATATGAAGTATATGAAATACTGTAATTTCCTTTGTTGAACACATTGGTCCAACAGTAGGGCTAACATTCATATTTCATATATATTTTTGATAGACTCCTGAAGACCTATCGCTTTTCACTTTTTAAGTTAACCAATAACAATGCCTGGAACAAAGCCAGATGTTGACCAGAAATTACACAATTTGCTTTGGTGATATTTAAATGTCTGCCAATGTTTCAGTATTAAAACAGGAAAAATTTGTAAAACCTCTCCCGCACAAGTTAATATAACTGATTTGTATGTGTTCCTCTTTATGACAGAAGCCAGCATCCTCGTCACTAGTCACCATTAGTATATAACTGGTGATCAAGAAATAAAGCGCCACAGAAAAATTATTCAATTCAATTTAATTTTTGCAGACACTGTCACGAAGATGCTTTATAGTGGAAATAGAAAAGAAAAAATAAAAGGCAAAAACCAGGCCTGAACCCAGATGAGATATAAAATTAATTTTAAAAAAGCCAGAGGGAAAAAAAACACTCAAACTGTAGCGAGAAATGGGAGGAAATGTTGGGAGGGACCCGGTTATTGTGGAGGAGCCCATCCTCTGCTGGCCGGCCCAGTGTAATAGCTAATAGTTAAGACAGAATGAATGGCAACAGAAATGGAATGAGGGACCTACCAGAGCAGACACGACGAAGACAGACAGTCTTCCTTGTAAAATAGGCAGTCCAAGAATAAAATAAATAACTGAGAATAGCGGTAAAAGGAGTGAGCCTCCTGCATGCACAGATCAGCCATCAGACTAGTGCAAAAGGAAGGCCTTGTTTTAATGAAAAAAGCAACACTCATCATGCTCGCATTTTCTCTCGTCCGCTCAGTCTTTTGCTTTCTCCCTCTCTCTGCGTGATTAAAGGAGACCTGTGCTGTGTGTGGCTCGCTCGCTCGCTCACCACACCACAGACGCACAGCAAGGGAAAGAGAGAGACAGAGACGAGAGACACAGAGAGACCCAGTATCTGCAGTGAATTGAAAGCCACACTGTTAAGTCCCGACTGCCCTAGCGTGTTTGTTTCCAACCCCTGTGGGTTTACTGTTCTCCACTACAGGGCCTGGAACAGCCAAGACCAGAGACCGGTCCCACCAAGACATCAACGTCCCACCTCCTCTCAGCGTCAGTGTACATAGACAACATTAGTGGAAATGTTAATATTTTTCCATTGATAAATCGTCATTCACTGTTCAGCTAAGAAAAATACTCTATATGAACAAAACATAACATGTTATAATTTGTTAATCACTTATGGACAAACACTACTAATTGTGAAGAGACTGAATGCCCCATTTTGTTTTGCATAATTAAATGTGTACACAATGTGGTAGAAGATGCTGTGAGGGGTAAAACATTGTTTGAATTTAGTCAGCTATTTGCAGGAGGAAATTAACAGCTTCAGATATTAATGTGACACGTTGTAATGAGAAAAGCCAACCACTGAAACGAATTGAGAGTATGAATTTTTAATCTCATACATTTCTGGAAATTAGGTATTGAACATTTCACAAGCTCAGAAATGACTGTCCGATTGTATGATTCTACTTCCTTAACAGACACAGTTTTTCAGGGTTAATTACAAGGTACATAACTGCACATCATTCTAGCTTGGTGTCCCTTTAATACAGTCTTGCTAAGGGTTAACACAGCAATATCAAATCCAGGGTTGCAAAGCCAGAACTTGATAGTCCAGGGACTACACTGAAATAAAAAATAAGCTGATCAGTGACAAAGTAAAAAATAGAAAACATTGATGACCAGGTTTTGACCTCAAAGTCACAGATAAAATGGAATGCTATCAAATGTTAGCCCACCACCCACCCCTGGGCCATCACCTACGGATGCTTCATATAGCCTGTCCTGAACGGATTAGTCTGACTGAAAATTGACTTGACTATGTCGTGTCTCTATGAACCCACAACCTCATCCGGGCAGAGGAGGATGGGCTCCCCTGAGCCTGGTTCTTCCATAGGTTTCTTCCTATAGGGCATCTAGGGAGATTTCCCTTGTCAGTGTCACCTTTGGCTTGCTTTGTGGGGGGTTAGGCAAGGGTGTACCGTGAACCGCATTGAAACGAATTTGTTGTAAAACGTAAAATAAAATGTGATTGATTTAGATTCAGTTCAACGTTGTACAAGGATCATTTCCGAATTAGGAATCGGATGCGATTTTAACAGGAGGCTTGAAATTAATTCAGTGTCATTGACAAGCAAGAAAAAAACAAGGTAAACATGAAATACCTTTAACTGACCTACAACTGAATGAAGTGCTAAGCATGATATTGCTGGCCCCCTTCCCCCGCCAAATACTGGCCATGTGTGGCAGGAGCCCAGCTCAACCAGCGCTGTGCTCTCAGCTGTGCTCTCTATACAACACTCTCCCCAACGTGCCCCTGCAGGCCAGTGCTGATGGGATTACAGTAAGCACCGACGCTCACAAATGGTTTGTGTCTGTGTGCAACTGCCTCGCTTGCGGCTAATGAATACTGACGGCGGCGGAGGTAGACCTTGGAGGAAGTGTCAGAGTCCACTGGAAACAGCGGGTGGGTAAATGTTTGGGGGAGTGGGGTGGGGGTGTGGTTGGGGAAGAAGGATATTCAATTTCTTATGCTGCCTCAGAGGAAAACAAGGACCCGTTATCAATCATTTAAGGAACTGCGACCGTCACTGCATCTGCAAAGAATTACGGGTCATTTCAATGTCCATGTCACATGAATCTCTATTAAAGTCGGCTTTGATTCTCCTTCACCATGGGATTTTCCAACTCAGAGGTCTCCTGCAGTGCTTGATATCACTGTAATGTCGCTACGGTGGTGGAGCCATCATCCAGTCTATTCTGATTTGGAGTTGGACGCGTTTACAGTTCTATCCAAAGGCCTGGCTTGGCGGAGGTGGGGGCAATGCATGGGGCATCGGGTGATGACCCGCACATCATACACAATGTGTGGGTCAGAAAGGGCTGTTCCAGTGTTCTCAGAGGGCTGGTATGTCATTTATATCCACAAGCAGTGTGAACTAGTGTGATCTTCTATACAGATGATATACACACTATATGATGACGTTGCTCAGGCTGTCTAAAAGACCCAGATCTTCCATGGGTGACAGGAACTCTGATTGGTTTAATGATAGCTGGGAGGATGGGAAGCCTAGGCATTGCTGAGACACAACACTCGCTGGTTGCATGACCTTTTTTGTGGCATGCGTAGCAGAGGCCATCAGACAAAGGTGCTCCTGCTAGATCTTACATCTTATGGCTACATCTCTCTGGATCATATGCTATAAATCTTCTTGATTAAGTGAACCGTGACAGTGTCAAACCAAGGATTTAAACCCACAACCCTAACGTCAGGAGTCCAGCAGTCTGCACTGCCCCGTGCAGAGTGTAAACCACATGACTTCCCTGACCCCAGGACAGAAGGAGCTTTGGGAGAGATTAATCATTTGGTGCATCGTCTGCACCTGGACATTCTCGGCCAATATGACTAACGCAGATCCAGGTGGCCAGCATCCAGATCTGACCACGTCCAGGTGACATCAACCTCACGAAAGGGTGCCTTTCTAATGGTTTTTAAAAGTGCTTTTTTTCGACCAGCGGGGGTCGCTGGCGCATGACGAGACACTATCATCCTCGTCGGCTGAAACCCTCTCGTCCAATTGTGTGTCGCCCATTGGGGCTGTTGGACTCAATCAGGTTTGGCATGGTCCAAAGTCCATACCAGACCGTGGGGCCCATCCATGCACTAGAACAGTGCCATAATAGGATGAACGACCAAGCAGCCCCTATAATCGCTTTTAATATTGTCTTAATGACCTCCTTCATGCCACATATGTTTTTTTTCCTTCAGTTTATTTTGAATGTATAATGTATGGATGTCTAGCTTCCTAGGAAAAGAAATTAGTTTTTAGTCGCATAATGGCTTAGAGGTTACAATTTGTTCAACACGACGCAACCTGGTTGCCTAGATACCGATAGTAGCTGATAAAGTGCAGTCAGTATCTTTGATCAGAATTCAGTTTGCTCAAAAGATTGTGTTAAGACAACATTGTGCTGGATGGTTTTATATATTTTTTTTACTTCATAACAAAAATGCAGTGCTTAGTTTTTTTTATTCGAGCCAAGCATTTGGAAAATGAGCTTCCCGGTTTAATGCAACCGAATGTATAGGCACAAGGCCCTGCAGGGAGTACTGCAGCTGTCAAGATAGCTGTATGAATATGAATTTTATAGATGCTGTGAATTATGTGACCACAATTGTACTACTATCTTCTCTGTTAGCACGACATGTCTGCACCTTATCACTCCTGATCAAGATATAGTTGTCTACAAGTATTTTTGCAGAAAACACCACTATTACACGTCCCAGTTGGATATCTGCGGCTGTCACACATCTCTCCACACAAGCAGCCAAGTCTCAAGCTTCCACATTTTCTCCCAAGCTGTTTTCCACAAATGGCTTGCGACTGGTGAAATCATAACCTCGGATATAAAACACAACACCAGCACGCCCTCTGGGTATCTGACGACATGCATCACGGTGAGTGACAAACTCAGAAGTAAACATCGTCCATCCATATCCACATAGATCCAGCATTTTGTACCATGAACAAACAAACAGTGTGAATTTGCATTGCCAACGGGACGCTACGTTCATAAGTCTTAGTGGTGATCAAAGCGTCAACTAGAATAATATTGGTAGTTCGCAAATAATAGGAGAGTAGAGCATCTCAGAGTGCCCCCCGGGATCTGTGAAAGTACATCACCGAACATAATACTGCTTAGGAATTGTGAATACTATATTAGCAACGGCTTTAATTAATTTAAGTATTGTTCATGAGAAATTAAATCCCAGAAATAACAAAGGGGGTAAAAATAGACTTCATTCATTTAAGGGTGGCAGGAATGAGATGGCAATTTTGTGAAATTCGTGCAGAAATTGAGCTTGAAGCCCATGATTTTTCACTGCAGCCTGCCACCTTGGCTCTGGGATTCTCATTACCATAAACATATTTATAAGTCACGTTTGGGGGCGGCGGGCGTAACTGGTGGTTGTCATGAGACAATGGGACATGCTGAGAGGAAAGAAACACCCCTATAGTCGTGCGCAATCATCTGGAACATAAATGATATCTAATTCCCTATAAAAGTGTACTGCAGCTCTGAGTACACTAGCCTCTGAAATTAAGTGATGTACATAAACACACACACATATTACACACACACACATAGGTATAATATACGTATAAATACATATGTGTGCATATTAGTGTATCTCTATCTGCGTGTGTATGTGCCTGCCTGTGTGCATGCATGCATGCTTGCACGTGTGTGTGTGTGTGTGTGTGTGTGTGTGTGTGTGTGTGTGTGTGTGTGTGTGTGTGTGTGTGAAATAATTTGATTTATTGATTTCTTAATGACATAATGAGGAACAAATATTCCCCATTCCCCACTGTTGAAGGCTGGACTATGCCAAAAACACTTGGGAGTGTTCAGAGTATTCACAACTACCAATATCACATAATTCTGAAACACATTATTCATAGGCATACGCATAAATATGGACGCACGTCTTCAGTTTATTCATGTGGGAGTTTACACTTTTCTCTGCCCAAAGGCTAGACATTTTTATCCCTGCAATCTTTTGACTATGTTCCTCCGCTATGTTTTCCCACTTGCTCCTCCATCTCTCTTTAACCATTTAGGCGAGTGTTGCTTTCTCTTAGGTCTGCCTTCCCTTTATAAACACAGTTTTTTTTTTCCTGTCGCCACAAGGGACATTGTGATAATAGTGGTTCGGGGTTTCACAGATCAGCAGGAGACAGCTGTTGAAATTGTCATTCCCAGCATGAAGTATATCATTCCCGCTGCTTAATGATCTGGTCCCTCTCTGCGCACGTGCGCCTTTCACCGACTGGGACATGTGAGCAGGTCCTCAGCGCCAATGGGGGCAAAGATAGCCGAAGTGTGCAATTGTCCATTCATTCATTCATTCATTCATTCATTCATTCACAGTTTTAAACAGCACTACAGCCTAAGTTTCTCCGAGACAAAATAATGCTTAATCTTCTCGAAAGCGTATGTATTGATACATACGGTGTCCTGGCTAAATTCCCAACCTGGCCCTTTCAATCTGCCACCTAATCATCCCCCAGTTTAATTGGCTAATAATCATTCTCTCCCTCTCCACCTCAGCTGATGTGTGGTGAGCATTCTGGCGCAAAATGGCTGCCGCTGCACCACCCAGGTGGTGCTACACATTGGTGGTGGTTGAGGCGAGTTTCCCCCTCATCACTGTAAGCACTTTGAGTATCGAGAAAGGTGCTATATAAATGCAAAGTATTATTATTATTATTATTATTATATTATTATTATAATTATATATTATTATATAGAAAAGCAAGGTGACATTGGAGAGAGCTGGCATAGAAAGAGACATTTTATAGACTTTCACACATTGCTACTCATAATTTTCAAGGCAAGCCTTCCACTAAATCACTGAGTAGAATGACTGTTAAAATTATTAGAAGATTTTAAGCGGGTCAGCGTGGTGAAGTCTGTTCAACCTGAATGTGAAAAAAAAATTCAGGAAACTGCCAGTCAAATAAAATAGTCCCTTCACAACCTGTACGTCCTTCATCACCTCAACACACAAGCCGCATCACAGGTGCTCATCCAACCAAACGCTACAAGTTAGTCCAGGAGTGGCCATGGGAGGGTGATATAAAGACAATGTTAAACTTGACAACAGCTGACTTCTAATTTTGACTTATTAGCATGTACATGAACACATGCATTTATTAAGGAGGGGGCGCGTTAGGCTTAGTGGTTTTGGGTTATGATGGAATTTTGATGTCACAATTCAAATCATAGCCGGTCATTTTAAATGACTTGATAACAAATTTCTAATCATAAGCAGTCATGTTCAAACCATGAAAATATTTATTTAAAAATGTTGGCTGAATACTTGAGGTCATTGTTTTTGTGCATTAAAGTGGAAAAATAAGCAACCTTTCATGCCTTCCTCCAAGCGTGTTGCCTGGTAACGTAATTTTTGAAAACTCAAAAAGGGCAGCACACTGTTTGCCTATCATTTAAAATAGCTTCTGTGTGACCGGTATTTCATATCATTGCAATTGCTCTAGATACAGGCTAAATTATTCAAGTACTGTTTTGTTCCCAATTAGGTTCTGTGGAAATGATTCCAAAACACTGCTACACTTTACAAGAGCTCATTTGACTTCCAGCCTAGCACAGCACAGCACAGCACAGCCTAGCACAGCACAGCACAGACCATTTAGAGCAGCGCATACCCTTCCATTCACCCAATGTAGCAGAGACTCAGGGTATTTTCCAGGAGTCTTGCCCCTTGTGATTCTCTTCCCTAGCTGACCACTTTCTACCAATATATATATATATTATATATTTATATATTGTATATTATATTTCAAACGAGGTCAGAGCTGATAAAGCAGGTCTCAGGATCTTGATTGTATGGCATAATGTTATTCTTAGATCAAGATGTGTGATGCACTGCACAGTAAAAATATCTCCTGTCCAGATGTATGCATGTTTAAGAGCCCTGTGCACAGTAGCCTACAGCAAAAATGAGCTGGTCATTTCTCAGTGGCTCACGACAAAAAGATACACTGGTCTGAACTCATTTTCCACATCCATCCTGACATGCTTCCCCTCCCATTCATCTCTCCCGTTGCCTGTGAGTAAGTTAAGCATGGATAGCAAGAACCTTATTTGACAAGTGCTTCACACTAAAGGATTGATTTCTGTTGAGTACGTGATCTCTCTACGCTACAGTCCCTCTGGATCCCACCCATATTTGCACCAGGCCTGTGTCCCTCTACACTGGTGTGTTTGCAGGTCAGAACCAGCTGGACGGCACAGCATTTCTGAGGTGTGACACCAAGGGAGCGACCAAACGCAACCAGCTACGTTTTTTTTCATCTCATTTGGGCGGCATCATTAAGACAATGTGCTGCCATTGTCATTGGCGCTCTATGTAGTTTGGCCAAAGTGTCTTTACTCTAAGATTTCACAATGCAATTAGTTTAGGGGCCCCGCACAATTGACCTTCCTTTTGAAAAGTGAATTTTCCTCCATCTGCTATTATAAACGGTCTGTGAGCCCTGTTTATTTGACATCAATAAGTCAACCTGCCAGTTGTAATCATTTTAATATGGTATTTAATTATTCCTGCCAGCTGTTTTACTTGTCCTCGACTCTGGGCGTGCATCCTTTAGTCCAGGGGTTCCGAAACCGGTCCTGGGGGACCCCTGTGTATGCTGGTTTTCGTTGCAACCACAGTTGCAATCCCAGAATTTTAACAAGCTGTTAATTTTTCTTAATTAGGTGCTTGTCATGTTTGGAGGAATTATTCACCCTCTTAAGCCACATTATATCAGAAATAGCTATGGATGCCATGTAGAATAAGCACCCCATGTTCACATTGTGCTTATTGTGCTATATTATTTAAAAAAGATAAGAAAATTATTTAACAGATCCATTTAAAGACTGATTTGAATCAATAGGCTCCTAATTGGTGAAAGTGTGGACACATGGCCACTAAAACTAACCATTTGGTAGATAATGAAGAATTCAAACACAAAGCAAATGATAACGAGCCAAACCTGCATTGTGTTAATAAGCTTATAGAAAAAATTGAGTTAAACACATGTGTTCAACAACCTAATTAGGAGCCTATCGATTCACTTCACTTTTTAATTTGAGTGAAAATACATTATTTTGTAACCTCTTTTTATGTAATTGTTGCAATATAGCACAATAAGCACAACGTGAACATGGGGAGTTTGTTCTACATGGTATGCATAGCTATTTCTGACATAATGTGTCTTAAGAGGGCGAATAATTCCTCCAAACATGAAAAGCACCTAATTAAGAAAAATTAACAGCTTGTTAAAATTCTGGGATTGCAACTGTGGTTGCAACGAAAACCAGCATACACAGGGGTCCCCCAGGACCGGTTTGGGAACCTCTGCTTTAGTCTCACTTACATATGGGTTTATTTTCCCTGAAAATGATGTGCATTTTTTAAAATCAAGTTGATCTTAACAAACATTCATTGAATCACCAGTGCCTTATTTTGTTAATTATTCAAGTAGGCTACTATCACAATCAATAGGCCTAGCTTTGCTTCATGATTTCGTTTTTCAGAAACCTGGAACACATTCCAATTCACATTCCTAAACCAGCGCATTTCATTGTTTAATCTGAATTCATATTCAGTTCCTCATTAGTGTATTTTGTTATCATTTAAAATAGTTTTCAGTTTCAATCTCTTTTTAGTAAAGGTGCGATCATTGATTATCAAGCCTTCCCACTTATTTATGGCCCAAATTCATATTATTTCCCTCAGCTGCATTTTGTTGTCATTTAACCAGTTTCACAGAAATAATTTTCAGCTTGTCTCTTTAGCAAATGTGAAATCAAGTCCACTGTTCAATATGCACACTGACAGCACTAGGCCATAGATTCTATCCTTCAGTGGGAACAGTGGATCTTACAAGCTTGTAGAAGTCTGGAACCATGTTTTAAGTAGAGAGATTCGCAGTGTGGAACGCAAGTGTTTGTCGTTCAATCAAGATCTGTGTTTTTATTTGTTGAAGTTCATCATTGAGAAGGTTTTCCCACAGATGTGGAACCAAATAGGACCAGCCTACGTCGAGCCAGTAGTCACGTGTGTGTGGAAACTTTGACTCACAGAACTCAGGCAGGGTGGCTGTATCAAACTTCTTCCTCAATGTATTGTCGCGCTGAAGATCGATAGGTTCAAGTTGCATGTTCGGTGTTGCTTTCTCGTACGAGAGGGTGTGATTGATAATGCCTTTTCATTTGGCGTGAGATTGGATTTGGCGGTGAGACAGAGCCTCAAAGCATATGTCCCACGGCGTGAAAGTGGGCAACTCTGAACTTGCCTTGGTGCTGCTTTGTTGAATCCTAGATTGCGGAGTGAAAATGTTTAGCTTCAGAGCTAAAGTGGACACCTTCTTTTTCTCTTGGGCAGCTGCAAGAGTAGTTCACATGCTTGCTAGCATGATGTCTGCTTCGGTCCAACATCGCTGAAAAAGTATTTTGCTGCCCATTCCGGGTTGAAAATACAACACTCACTGTCCACTTTCCTTTTTTTTTATTTTAAAGGTGCAATATGCAGAATCTTTACCTAGACAATATTATTAAATAACCATGGTCAGTCATATCTATGGTGCACTGCCAATCTCTGGCAATCTGGCAAAAAACAAAGCCTAAACCTTGCGCCTGTATTTATTATTCTAAGATGTGTTCGGGACGTTTCTGGGTGTGGGACTCTTTTCTGTTTGGGGAGGGGTGGGAGTGGCTACAGAGCTTGTGGGGTGGGGTCATGTTTGAGCTGAGCGTTTGTAGCCAGCTGGCTACTGCAATGGCGGACGCGAAGAAGTGCAAAGTCAACAGCGAAGCCAAACAACAAGCAGACAGGGAGCATTCAAGAAGCCAAGTCAACCAAAGGATTTGCTTTTCCTCGATGGCGACAGCCTAAGTTTCGCAAGGGATTGAAAAGCAAGGAATATTGCTAGCAGTTGCCATGTTTTCTGTTGGACCTGTAAGTAATGTTACCTCTAGCTATCTAGCTATGGAGCAAGTCGGATAGGCTACCTTTTGTATCTAATTAATAACAGTGTTATTTGAGGAAAGAAATAATATGTGTACACAAATATCTTCATGAAAAAGTAATTTACTTTACAAGGGTATTAGCTACTGTAGTTTAGCTATGACAAGATATGGTCTGCTAATGTTATTTATTTCTTACACATGAACATAACATTAGCTAAATACTGAACAAGTGCACCATTTTTTCCAGATTTATATTTAGGGCACTGAGCCTGCTGAATTTCTCACTGCCATGGTTTAATACAGGAAGTGGGCCTGAGATCACAAGCTTGCAAATGGGTTTGATACACTTATATATACGCAAATAAAATTGTTCCTTAAAACTTCCGATTTTCTCAACCTGGTGTCATTTGTGCATGCATGAATTACAGCTTTAGCGGAGTGGTTTTTAATGATCACGGGAACTTGATGTTTACGTCATCCACTGTCCACTGTCGCACCGGGAAAACAGTAGCCTACACGTTAAAATAGCTTGCGAACAATTATTTATAAGGCCATGTAGAAAAAAAAAGTTGTTGATCGTCCCCGCCCGACATCCGAAAAAGGCCCCGACGACTTTTTATTTTTTCGTGACGATGGCCAGAAGTTGCAGAAAACACGGGGAAATCCTATTTCTAAGCCATTTGGATAGAAAATCGTACTCACACCGCACTAGGAGATCCTATCCGATCCACTAGGCCTAGCCCTCTATCGACCACCATGCAAAATTGTTAGAGCGCAAGTGCAGCAAGAATTTCAAAACAAAGCCTATCCATGACAGGGCATGCTTACAATTATATTGACCTATTAAATGTTTTATGATTGCTTGAACTTTGGTCTATACAGTATTTTATTGTTGTAAAAAAGGGTTTGTAGCCAGATCTGGTCTATGGTGTAGTACAAGCATAAAACCAATAACATACAAGCAATCAAGGAACATTTATTGACCAAAAATACATGAAACATTACAATCAATATGAGCAAAACTGATGTTGACAGGCTACAATTAAACAGAAGCAATTTGGTCGAGAGACGTAATGTTCTATATATTCTGTCCTCTTTATTTCTCTCTACGGTCCGCTGTACCTGGTGCTTAAATAAAAAAATAAAAAAAATAAAAAAAACCTCCCTCCCTACAACGATCAACAACTTATTTTTTTTTACTTTACATTTTTTACAAAGTTTCAAAATTGAAATAAATTTGAGTTGTGTACAAAACTAATTAAAAAAACCTAATGCTTATCTGTCATAATCTACTGTACTGCTGCAGAGACCGTGCTTATACTGGCATGAAAGAGAGATCCATCTGCCCATTTATACATATGTTCTGCTCACAGTCAGTTTTAAATCTCACACACATTGGGCAGCTGAGGCAAGACCAAACTCATTAATGGTCTGGAACAGCAATAATGAGAATGCCTTTTGTGGGTTAGTTCAGGGCACAGAGCATATTTTTCTAATCTTTTTTTTTCTCCCCGTTTTCACAAATTTCGGAAAACATCCCCACAGGGTGTGTCAATCCAATGGTACTCTCGCAATCGACAGCCCACTGCAATTTTCGGCACTCGAAATGGCCGCATTAAAAGCATTTCATGAACTCCTCACCTTTGCTTGAGGTTGCACTCACTCAGGGGGCTTCACAGGATTTTTGATATCCTGCCACGCCTCCCAGCTTAAGGACCTCTGACAGGGAGAGGGGGAGGGCGATGACACAAATCACTGAGTGGAGACAGATATGTTCCAGAGAGGAGCTCGGCTCACGCTTCACCTGCAGGGCCAGGGCACTCTGGCCTGTCTTTCTCCCCCCCCCCCCGGGGCTAATGGCAGAGGTAAAAACATGCGGCAGCTAATATTCTGGAGCTACCTCCCTGCAGAGGGAATTTGCAGACAGTATTCCACACAGGGAGAACACTGGGTATGCTCTACTAGAATGGCCAGCGGGCGCCATGGGAACAGCACCGCACATCTCAGGAATAATGCAAGAGACGGAGGGAATGGGGAAAAAAAAGAACAGATTTCCTTAGGCTTTGGCACACTTGCCCCCCAAGTCTCAAGGACAGTAGACCGAAAACAAGGAATTACCTTTGGCATAACAAGGAGTTGTATAGGTGTGTTGTCCAGCTGGCAGATCTATCTCATTCCATCACGTTAACAGTAAGAAATGCATAAAGATAACCTCCCAGTTTTAGCGTAGGGGCAGCACCACTGCTGACGCATATTCAATATTCCAATGCTGGGTATGTACTGTAGATAATAACAAAACAAATTTGAAGAGAAAAAACAAGTTTTAAACCAGTCAAAGGAACTTTATCTGAGACATTTGAAAAATGAAACAAAATCCCAAAGTAGACTTAATTGCTATTTGTTCCTGGACAGAAAATATAAATTGGCTGAATATCTCACCCTGACCAGACACAGACTCAATGAGTACCCATTGGCTATAGAAAGAGGAATAAACATACAGATATGGCTACCCAAAGAGGAGTGTGTAAGGAATGTGTGAGATTATGTGCTGTTTCCCAGGATGCATCTGTCTGCTGTCAGGGGGAGGACTTCTGGCTAACTAAGGGTGCTCCCACTCCCCCGGTTATGTGAGGCGTTCGCAACAAGGTGGTTCTGGGTCCCGTCCTCTCTTCATGGACTTTGCATGTTCTCCCTGTGTATGCGTGGGTTTCCCCCCACAGTCCAAAGTCATGTAGCCCAGGGCCTACAGATGAGAATTAGTCTCCCTGGCTAACTCTGGCACGTTTACAAAAATGTTATTAATGTGCATCGTTCCTGTCAAATAAACAAATAAATTGCCCATTCCATCTCATTAAATGTCTTTCTCACAAATATTGCCTATGCTTCAAATGACAGGCCAGATTATTGCACCTCTTCTTTTTTTTCATGGATATTTTTCAGGTAGCATCAATTAAAGTGAACATCAAGCTGACCTGTACCAACCTCAGTAATTAATTTGAGACAAAAGTATTTTACTTTCCCTTCAATGTCAGAGCTCGAAAAATAATGCATGCAAGGTCCAGCACAACAGTGTCAAGCGGCATACGGGTTGTAAGTTTTTCAATTTTAGTTGAAAGCTTCACAGTAAAATTACAGGATTCAGAACCAGGGATCATTTCTGAAGAGCTATCGCAAACCCATGTATTAAAACCTGTAGTAGAAACCATTTTCCCATTATCTATCATATCACTGTGAATAAATATCAACAAACCTTTTTTCGAAGGCTTTTGACTGTACATGTCTCACACGTCTTTTTAGCAATTTTTTATTCCCCAGTTGCTTGTGTGAGGCAAGGGTGATGGTTTAATGGAGGCCAGTACGGTGTGGGAGCGCTGTACAAATGTTTGTTTACAGTAACTGCAATGCTCCCACGTAACACATTATCATTAAACTAGACTGCATACTAATGCTTGCATACTTTACATGCATCAGAATAAAGCCTACTTGATGCTGAAGGCTGCTCTTGTAGTGCGGATGAAAGAGAGTGTTGGAAAAACATTAATTTGTTGTGGAATATGGAAAAGAATATTTCAGAATAAATATACTCTGCTGCACAAGAGATGTGGGCATACAAAAAATTATAATAATGACATTAAAAAGCAAAGATCATCCACGTAACGTGAAAGATCAGG
The DNA here is from genome assembly GCA_029718625.1 of Synaphobranchus kaupii. Taxonomy (NCBI): domain Eukaryota; kingdom Metazoa; phylum Chordata; class Actinopteri; order Anguilliformes; family Synaphobranchidae; genus Synaphobranchus; species Synaphobranchus kaupii. Next base: position 17,952,283 of record CM056381.1, on the reverse strand, counting down.
GGGAATGTTGTCAATGGATCTGAAGAGGGCATAATGAAAAATTGCAACAGTTGTCTCTTTCTGATGTATCTCAGTTTACCCTGTGCCAATTTGAAAATACAGGTAATGATGCCAAGAGCCTGATTTATTCTACTATTTCACGTTCCCTGGGTTTTCTTGTCTGTGAAGATAAGAAACCGTTATATCAGGTCTGAACCCTCTTTTCAATGCATTTTTCATGATTTTCCACAGTAATAACTACAAACTTTAACTTCAGTAAAAAGTTGTAAAGTACCCTCTGCAAAAACATAGACTTCAGCACAAAAACATTGACAACAAAAAGAGGTCATATACAGATTTACACAAAACTATAAACCTCTGGACTTTGATTATTTCTTCTTCCTGATATAGAGTATATGCTCTGTACATGTGTGTAACTTGGCTTATGTTACACGTTTTTTTGTCGAGACAAAAATCAACACAACCGCCCTACAGCTGCTATGAAACTGCACACGGTTGAATTCCACAGAGATACAATGAAAAAGTTAGTTGCTACCATACAAAGCAAATCATTCAGTCCAGTCTGCTGAAGATTACCCACAACAGAAAGGTGATGTCAATCATCTGTGCTGGTATTACCTGCAATATGCAATGAGACAACTTGGACGTTTGAGCCTTCAAACGCCTAATAGTCTGAGTAATCTGAACGTTAAAAGTGCATAACATGGCAGAATTGTCTAGTTGGGTGGCTACATGCCTACTAGATGACTACTTGTCATGCCTACTTGTCTAGTAGCATGCAGTGCTACACAGAACCATCCAGAGTGTAAGCTTCCAATGCTTGTGTTTCGTCAAATTGACCATGGCATTACAAATAGCTAACAGGGAGGTGTCCGTATGTGACTCGTCAACGCTGTCCCCCAGATTGCACACATTTGTATGAATTTGGCTGCAGGATGGTGTCTGTTCTCAGCTTGTCGATAGCAGTCACAGGTGTGAATATTAGGTGTTGCTTGCTGTCTCCTTCCTAGTTATTAGCAGGTCTAAGCTGCCCTGTAACTCCTCCTGAAATTACAAGTTAGAATTTCTCCTCCTCCTTTTAGTGCAATGAGAGGCCTTTCTACTTTTGTCTTTGAACCGTTTGAAAAAGTGCACATTTTTAATAGAAAAGCTGTCACAAACCTAATACGGGCTGGACCCAAATGCAACGACCAGGAGGCAGAGGGACAGAAAAAGGTAATTTATTTATATATAGCTTGGGGTAGTCCCAAGCTGTACACAGATAGTAAACAGGAAGGTCAGGAATCTCTCCGAACTTGAATCTGCTCCAAGCCGGAGCTGGACTTGAACGGCCACAGGATATTCCAAGCCGGAACTGGACTTGGTGCTGGAACCCTGGAGTTCCAACCGGAACTGGGCAGGAAACTGGAACGGATTACAGGAACTGGATCACGGGAACATGGAGTTGTTCCAAACCGGAACTGGACATGGTACAGGAGACTGGAGTTCCAAACCGGAACTGGACTGGACTTGGGACTGGATAGTCAAACGAGAACTGGATCACGGAGTTGTTCCAAACCGGAACTGGACTTGGTACAGGAGACTGGAGCGGTTTTAACTGGAACAGGATAACTGGAACACAGGAATGTTCCAGACCGGAACTGGACTTTGCGGGTCTCAGGTAAGTTCCAAAACGGAACTGGACAGGAACTGGAAGCAGAGGAAGGGATAACGGCTGGATACAGCAAGGCAGAGCAGTGGAGCTCAGGTTGGCCCGGTTGGGGCAGCAGGGTAACAGTGGAGGCTGCAACCGTAACCGTAGCAATGGCGGTAGCCACGGCCGGACAGGAACCACTGCAGTATGGAGAAGCAGAACACCCAGCTGCGGGCGCAACGTCAGGTGGAGGCAGAGGTACCGCAACACACACAGGGAGTGGTAAACAGCTACAGACTGGCAGAAACAGTAGAAAGGTGGTTAATGAGACAGGCAATGTTCAGGCAGGGAAAACAGCGGACAGACAGGACTAGTTAACAGTAGGCAGAGAGCATTAAAGCACCGAGTCAAAACCAAACTGAAGTCTTTAGGGCACAGGACAGGGATTCAAAGACCAGGATACAAACGAACGACGTTAACGAACTGGCGCTGAATAGCAGCCAGCCGGAGGGTTAAATAGGGAAGTGAGATTGAAAACAATTAAGAAGGCGTGCGGAATGTAAGCGAGGGTGATTGAACAATTGAAGGGTGCGGAATGCATGCATCAACGGGGAAAGGAGATAGGTTGAAACCGGAGTGGGGAAAAGGAGTGAAACAAACGGAAGGAACACGCCCAGTCTGTAGCAACCGGGAAAACACGGACAAAGGGAATCAAACATGACACGGATGGAAATGGCAAAACATGGAAAACGGACAGGATGGGAATGGAACGTTACAAAAGCAGGTGTATTTTATGCTTTTAAAATTGGAAAAAATAATGTTGGTGGTGATTCAAGAAATTTAGAAAGGGAAATTAATTCATTAACTATTTAATGTAATGTAAATGATTTCGCTAAAGTCATTTGCGAAAGTCATTTGAATCCTCTGAGGCAGTCTTCTGAAAAACATAATTTTTTTCTGTCAGGTTGCTCAATTTTTGTGTAATCCATGTAATTAAATATTATCCTAGGAGCTTTGAATCAAAGTTTATTGGTTAAATCATCCCTCTCCCTCAGACCTAACCACTTTGCTGCACGCATATACTTTAATCTATCAAATAATATAACAGAAGTAGTTACAATAAAAATGGATAGTCAAAACAAACATTGACAATGGGTATCTGTATTAATATTGCAATTCACACACAGTCATTGTGAACAAATGTAACATACATGTGGAGGTATAATATGAAACCACTCTTGTACCAGTTGCCTGCATGGGTCAGAAGTTAAAGTGTATTTTTGTCCTTATGTGGAAGGACAAAACAAACAAATATTAAATCTTTTGGCCAGACATTTAGAATAGAATAGAATAGAATAACTTTTATTTTCCCTTTAGGGAACTTCAGTTGTAGCCACCAGCAACAACAAAAAAGACATAGACAGTAGTGGGGCAGCCCCACAACACACAAACAAACACACCAAATAAAGACATACAATATCGAAGTAAGTGAATTAAAGTGGAATACAGCCATGATTAAAAATAGCTGTCCCGAGATGTCCAGTGTCATTTAGCAGTCCAACACACAAACTCCGCCTCCATGACTTTCCTCCAGACACGCAATGTACACTGTCGAAACACGAGCACTGAACTGCGTCAGCCTTCCCACTCGTCGCCTCACTCCTCCCCCGCACCATCTTCTCCTTCCCCTCCATGGCCGCCCTCTGAAGACTGCCTGCACTCCCTGATCAGTCCCGACATCTTCAACTCCGGTGAAGGGCGATGGTAAACTTTGTTGCTGCAGATCCAACGGACATTCCCGAGTATATGTTTCAAATATTATTATATAATAATAATATTATTATACAATATAATATATTATTAATATTATATAATATTATGTTTCTGAAACATAATTTCAGTGATGGCATGGCACATGCTTTACAGGGGGTTCATTTTATGTAAAAATTCAACATATTTCTGAAAGGGTTAATTCCATATGGAATTCACACGGAATTACCCAGTGAATAAATATCATACTTGCTATTCTGCCATACCTAAGGAAGACAGTAACCTAATACACTCCCAAATCAAGTACTGTTTCTTTCACAATTACTGTCACAAGAATCCCATATTGTCCTCCGCCAATGATATGCTAACCCTTGATGCTATTAGATGCCAGTTAATGGACTAGCAAACAACGGAGACAGGGACTTTAAATGAGCTTGGCTACATCATCGCATCATTAACTAAACAAATGCCAAAGACATACAGTACTTCCATGTACACTCTCAGGGAAAAAAGGTATGAAAAAGGGCCAAAAAATGATACAAATGTTTGTCACTGGGGAAGTACATATAATTGTACCCCTAGTCAGCAATATAAAATTCATTTGTACCTTTTTTGCTTGTAAAAGGTATGTATTAGTACCCAAATACATCATTATTGCACTTTCAGGGTACACTAGGTAATTAAAAAAAGAAAAGTACGTCCACTGTACCTTTATTTCAGAGACTGTAGGCTATTCTTAAGTCTAAGGATACATCTGAACAAACTGCAGGGGTTCCTTTGGCGCTGAAGAATCTGTGCAAAAAGATGACCGTATTTTATAATAGCCTATTTTACATTTTGATTAAATGCTTAAATTATGATCACACTGGAAGACCTCATTCCAACAAAACACAACCATGGGGTGTCAATGGCTCTCGGAGCAAGAAAGAGGCTGTATATATCAATGTATCAATTTGATAACACACAAATGTAGTTGTGTTGTGAAGGGAGTGAAAGGGGTGAAGAAATGAAATTAACATCGCCTTATGCCTGCTTGCGCTTCCTTTATGCCTGCTCTACCTGTGTGTTTCTTCCTTTATGCCTGCTCTACCTGTGTGTTTCTTCCTTTATGCCTGCTCTACCTGTGTGTTTCTTCCTTTATGCCTGCTCTACCTGTGTGTTTCTTCCTTTATGCCTGCTCTACCTGTGTGTTTCTTCCTTTATGCCTGCTCTACCTGTGTGTTTCTTCCTTTATGCCTGCTCTACCTGTGTGTTTCTTCCTTTATGCCTGCTCTACCTGTGTGTTTCTTCCTTTATGCCTGCTCTACCTGTGTGTTTCTTCCTTTATGCCTGCTCTACCTGTGTGTTTCTTCCTTTATGCCTGCTCTACCTGTGTGTTTCTTCCTTTATGCCTGCTCTACCTGTGTGTTTCTTCCTTTATGCCTGCTCTACCTGTGTGTTTCTTCCTTTATGCCTGCTCTACCTGTGTGTTTCTTCCTTTATGCCTGCTCTACCTGTGTGTTTCTTCCTTTATGCCTGCTCTACCTGTGTGTTTCTTCCTTTATGCCTGCTCTACCTGTGTGTTTCTTCCTTTATGCCTGCTCTACCTGTGTGTTTCTTCCTTTATGCCTGCTCTACCTGTGTGTTTCTTCCTTTATGCCTGCTCTACCTGTGTGTTTCTTCCGTTATCTATTCACAGTCACATTTAATGACTTACCAAAATTTCGATAAACCAAAAAAAAAAAACACATTTTGCACCCAGCATATAATTAAATGGTCCGAGACACACATTTAATATTCTTGCAATTAAATAGAAAATCTTAAAACAAATTAACTGAAAATTGTAATAATGAAAAGAGAATCAAATTAACCTAATTAAATTACGGCGTGTTTCTGGGAATGTATCCAGATGATTTCGAGCACCTGAACGGAATGGAAACAAAAAGTTAAAATATCAAACCTTTGATATCCTGACATACTGTATGCCCTTGATAATAATTCTCAGTAAAAATGTAATGGAATACAAATATGGCATCCTCCGTATTGAATGCGACTGAACGAGAAAGAATGAGCGCCACCATTGAGCAGATATGAGTAGATAGTTAAATCTCGTTAATTAAAAATCCCATTAATCTGTGTTGGGATGACTTCCTTAAATGAATGCTGAGAAGAAGCAGCTCTGCAGGCACCGATATTGCTAGACAGCCATTGCAGCTGCGCGTTTGCGAAAATGTAAACGTTAAAACGTTCAGGACAATACATTCAAACATACATTGTTACACAATCAAAAACACCTTCAATAAATTACTAATCAACATGATGGAGGTGTAGGGTGCCTTGCAGGTGGTACAGAAGTACAAGCCATAAAAAACAAAGATAAGCGACCCATATTAAATATGAAATACATACAGCACATGCAAATAAAATACAATTTTCAGTGGCAATCACTTTTCAAAGGCGAAGGTTACATACAGGAAAAAGCATAACATTCTCAAAGCTGTAATGACAATTTCATATTAACTGACTTATGAGCATTAAGAGCACATTTTTTGGAGAAGCTTGGAACCACACAGCTGCCTGTAGGCCTATGTATGTATGACAGTTGGTGACCAAAAAAATGAAATAGGTGCACAAGGCTGCTCGCAACACTTATGTGTTTTTTTACCAACATCACTGAGGAAGAGGGGAGCAGTCAATGACAATGACAAAAAAAATGACAAAGTCGATGTCAATGATAACAGCTTTTGTTCTCGTCAGACACCCTGAGCTATTGACTCAGCATGTTACGCAAACACATTCATATCACCACTGAATTGAACACAAAGAAACGAGCGCGGCTCTGTTCCGTAGGAGTTTTAGCATTTCAAGAAATAATGTGACTCCACAAAAATCCACACAGAAGTAAGCCATAAACATTGCGCTAACTGCTGATGACCTGGGGCCTAAACGGTGTGTGCGCACAAAAAATATGCGTACGCCACTTTCCCGCGGATTTGGGATTTCTAAAAACAAACTTGACGTCAAAACACGCGCACATTTATGCAAACTATGACCCATGTGTACGTGCACTTTGGAGACTGTTAGGTTTCTCCCAACTGGTATGGACCCAAACGCAGGAGACAGACTCACAATAAGCTTTTTCGACTTTATTTAAGGCAAGCAAACAACAATGAAGAGGGAGAGCAAGATGGGGGTCTGGATACGGGGTTGGCGACATAGACTGTATAAAAATATGGACAAGGCCACTGTGACGTCACCCACGGCCTTTCCACGGCCTTGTAAAAACTGAATTGAAGCTCAGATGTCTTTTTCGCCGCCTGTTTGTCCAAACTGTGCCTGCTCCGTGGAGCCGAAGAGGACTCAACCTGTCCCTCTGATTGGTCCTGAACAAATGTTAATACCCTGTCCAAACGACACAATATTTTAAAAAACGGGCACATGCAGAGGCATTAGATGAAGGAAAGGCACCTATTGCAATTACATTTTTTTGTGGGAAAAAAGTATTGACTGAGTATTTTGACCACATTGCTGCCATTGACTTACATGGTGAAAGACCTATACTGGAGCCAATCGCAGTGGCGCTAGTGAGCAACGGCACAATTGCCGCTCCCAGCCCAACCAGGAAGTGAGCTTCAAAATGAAAGCCCAGTCTTGGCCCCTTGGATGGTGATAACCAGGGGCAGATGATGATCAGGGAAAACAGGAGAAGAGCTGGGCGAATGGCAGACAACCGGCGACAGACTGGAAGCAGGGTTGGCGAGGGCAATGGCAGAGCAGGGAATGCAGGCTGGCGGGTAAACTGGAAAAAGCTAACTTTACACGTTAGCAAAACACAACAGACAACGGCCGAGTAACAAGAGCAACAAACACGACTTGACGTAACGAACTGGTGACGAGGCGAACAGAGAAGGGAACATAAATAGGGAGACTTGATGAGCGAAGCGTGCGGAATGTATGCGAGAATGAATGAGCTAACGAGAGCGAGTGTGGAATGCGAACAGGGAAGGCGAGTGATAGGCTGGGAGATTAAGAGAGGGGAATGAGGAAACGAGGAGGGAAACCACGCCCAGCCTGCACAACACGAAAGACAGACGGGGCAAAAGTAAAAACATGACATGAAACGAGAGGAATGGGGAACACAGGGAGAACAATAGGAAAGTGGATTGGAAGGGAGCAGGGGACGTAACAGACTGTGGGAATCGGTGACTCTGGTGGCACAGTAGTGAAATACAGATAAATGTCCTACAGAGCCGTTTCACTCAATTCGTTTGACTTCATATCAAAGTAATCACATCCCTTGTCAAAAGACAATCCAGGCCTAAGTAGTTTCATGAGTGTACGGACAGTTTTATAAATCAGGATACATTTGAGCGTATGTTGGTTTCTCCTTTTGGGCGTACATAGCCTTTCAGGGTAACCTGCACAAAGTTTTATAAATGAGGGCCCTGGTGCATTCATAACCAGGATGGACTGGAGATTCTGAATATGGCCACATTGATGTCAAAGTCTCTGTCCTCTGTTATAGTTCACAATAAGAGGCCATGTAGGCAGTTTGTCGAAATCGAGGGCAAAAATTTGGGACCAGGTGAACATGGGCACCCACATGAGTTTTTTCCAAAAACAAAGGAGAATTATTATTTATCTCACTCCGTCCCATGTTGCCCTCTCGGCACTTCAGCTCTGTAATCTATGTCTCTGCCCGTTTCAGCTTTTCAGTTGGTTGTTGCACTTTGCTCAACACAGCAAAGCTTGTACAGGCATTTGAGACCGCCATACGTAACTGTTGCTGAGGGAAGGAAATCAATACAAACGTAGCGCGCCGCCCACTGATTTTACAGGACTGCAGAGAATTGTGTCCTGCCTGGCCCAGAGGTCACATGGACGGATTTTTATAAAATTTAAAAAAACTGCTATTAAAATTGAGACCATAGCAATGCTATGGTACAAACTGGTGCAGGTATGACATAGATATGGTACAGGAGTTTGCGAAGCGTAATTGCAACATTTAACATTGTCACATTGTAATCCTGCTTGTGCTTTGCTTAGCATTTTATGAATTCTAGAAGCATCCCAGCTTCCTCCCTACGGGAAGGCAGGTGGGAGTAGCTAGCAACAACAGCAATCTGATTAAGCTTTCAGAATAATCTTTCTTCATTCACACAATTGAATGTCTCCGACTGGACCTACCGTCAGAGTCACTCTTGGGGTCCATTCTGCCTATCCAGCAGGATACTGTTAGCAGGATATACTGGTTTAGGTTAAACATGCACATCTTTGTACTCTGTGAAGCCTGCTCTACAGACAGACCTCCCACCTGAGTCTCGCAGCTCAGCATGAAAATGAATGTTGTCTCACAATTCCCAATGCTGGGACTCCTCTCACTTAATAACTGCAAAGTATCCCAATGTTACACAATGCCCCAGGACAACGGCTTGGTGCTTCAGAGTCCTTATGTGTTTTTAATGAGGCAACAGTGAAGCTAAAAAGCACCAATCCTTCTTGAAGGCATACTAAACATATTGTTTTAGTTTACATATTAATTATGAACAGCAACAAAAGCTTGGTTTTAAAAACCAGTTAGAGAGAGAGAGATAAATAGATAGACAGACAGAGAGAGACTGAGGCATTCAATCATCCGGTTGATTCTCTTCTATTTTGACCTTGCTTCGCCTTCTCTGCTATCTACTGATATGAAACGCTGAGCCTGCTCTTCATGGTTCAAATAGAACACCCCTCTGTGGTCATAGAAGCCATGTCTCAACCTGGGGGGGCTCACAGAGTGGAAGCTGATTATATGGCAATTACTACTGCGTGGAGCAGCTTGATGTACAAGTGCACCCACTGGACAGGGCGCCAGTCTATAGCAGGGCCATTACCACCAATCCATCTCTTTTAATTCTGAGCACCAAGCAGGGAGGAAGCGGGCACCATTTTAAGAGCTTTGGTACGGTGTGACTCAACTGCTGTGATTTCAATCACAACCTTCCAGGGTGCCCATTTTCATGAACTACAAGGCCGCCGACCGTATAATCTTTTTACGAATCAAAGGGAAAGATGCATGAACTGTAAAACACGTAACAAAATGGTCCAAATTAGGGGGGAAAGCATTTATTAGCTCTGAAAATATTGTAATACAAAACTGTACAATCAAAGCATAGCTAATTGCTTCAAAACATTTTATTAAAGTGCATATTTCTGTTAAAAATATTAGAGATAATCAGGAAGTGGTTCTAAAACATGCATTTCGACTGAACGCCTGAAAGGAAACCCAGCAGTGAAGCATGCAGCAACCTAGCACTATTCACCTTTCAATGTTGTGCATTCCCTAACTGAAACGGAATATCCTGCAATGTGTTGCAAATATGTGTATTTATACGTGGAATATGTGGATGTGATCGTAAACATACTGTATGTCACAGGAATGCATTTCCAAATTAATACATTGCAATATACGTGGCAATGATTTGTATATTTTGCCAAGCGTTGAAATATCTTGATAATATATTTTCTTTCCATGCATATTTATTGTATATTCAATTTCAAAATGGGTTTGCTAAGCAGACACCCTCATCCAAGCCAACATTTCCACATGACACACTACATCACTCAGTTGTACTTTTTTGCCTGCAAAAAAATCTGTATCCTAATGAGAGGTTGTAAATAAATCCAATTTCCCATTTCCATACACATCAAACAGCCAAGCCATTATTCTCAAGAACCTCTCTGAGGAAATTACTGAAAGACATTCAGAAGTTAAAGATATAGTGAGTCACTTTCAATTCATTAACCAACAGTCTGCCAGTCATTTTATTTCTGCGGGTTCTTTCAATGGCTGTGTATTTAGAACAGTTATCACTGAATTGCCTATTTAAAATACTGGTAGGTTACCACATGATGGATGACAACAGGTAATGGGTGTATAAATTGGGAGGAAATTGATTTGTAAAACACACATCTGTGTTCACTGTCATAAAACATAAAAATGTCAAACTTGTCATTTGCTCCTGGTCAGCTTATGAGACAGCCGTATGCACAAACGTGAAGAGGGTGTCATTAGTGTTCATCGTGCATGTCATCTGGAATTAAACCATAATTCTGTGACACTCACTGTGTCATCTCTTCAGATTGCTTCGGAAAATCGGTTTAGAACATAATTGCATTATTTACTGATAATTTATAAATCATTATTCCTACATTCACAAACATCTATAAATGTATTAATTAACATGAGTTAAGTAAAGATCAGAGACTTGCTGATCAACTGGGAGAGAACATGTAAACAATTTATCTAATATATCCTCCAGCTGAGGCTGGTACTAGGCCCCTTAACTGTACTTGCTCTGGGCTCTTATCAGACTGGTCATTTACATCTATCACTTCAAATTCATTATTAGAAGAGGAGCATGGTCAGGTGGAGTGATGTGTGTGTGTGTGTGTGTGTGTGTGTGTGTGTGTGTGTGTGTGTGTGTGTGTGTGTGTGTGTGTGTGTGTGTGTGTGTGTGTGTGTGTGCGTGCGTGCGCGTGCGTGCGTGTGCGTGCTTGCGTGTGTGTGTGTGTCTGTGTGTGCGTGTCAAAGTTAGATTTTTGTTACAAGGGGCGCTTCATAAGATCTTTGCAGGTTTTTTATTTTTATTTTTTTTGAATCAGCAAAGACATATCTCAAATCGAAAAACTATTGCTGGTTTTATTATTATTATTATTCCCACATTTGTTACAATTGCAGCAAAACCACATGATAACTTTTGCTGAAACTTTTGCACACATGTAAAGACTGCGACTGGACACATGTCCAGCGATTTCCAACCCAATTGACCTGATGGTGGCGCTATAGGAACATAGTCCCAAATCGAAAAACTGAATTAAATGTCATGATCAGTATACTTGCGTTTAGTTTTTTTCATGAAAAAACACTGAATTTTCGACTAACGCCAACATCCAAGATGTATCACGACATAACATTACTCTAACTGAAAATTGATTTGAACATTAACTGTAGAATAACTCCTTGATACATACTAACCGTGCGATACTAAACTCTAAGTGTACTCTGCTTGACGTTCGGTTTTCATGGTAATCCATGCTTCTGAGGACCTCAGTAAAGATTCTGGCCTGGTTATGGCCCTGAATTCGGTAGAAGTGACATTCACTGCTATATCATCCAAAGCTGCATCACACTGGTGTTCCTAGAGACCAGAGTGAAATAACAGTAGAAGTCTTGTGACTGGATTCTTACTTACTCCTATATGGTTTATCAAAACTGGATTTAGTGAAATTTGGAAAAACACTCTTCAATTATTGTGTTGTATTTACTATATACTATCAATGCATATAATAATTATTATACCTGTAATTATTCATTGACAGTGTAATTCTGGTCCCCATATCTGACGTTAGTTTTCATAAACACCTTTAATCCCATAGAAAATGTAGAAGACTTTCCCCTTTAAGTATTCTACGGATTTTTTTGAAGCTCAAAATCTCCCCCTCCTCTATTTGGTCCTGCGCTTGTCTCGTGGGGCTGTTTATATTTAGAAAGCTGTCAGCCTCCTCTCGGAGTCCCCTGGGAAGATGCCGGCAATCAGTCGGATTTTGGCTGTCCGCGGAGGCGCAGCGGTGCGTTGTTTTTTTTGACGCGGGAGGAGGGAGGGTGACAGTGCGCACTGTTAATCACGGGCCATGAGCTGTCGGGTGATAACGAGGAGCATGAACGCCCTCGCTGCGTGTGGATTTCCCCTTCGCTGCGCAGGGAGTCCTGCGTTATTGAGGCACGTGGCATGAGGTCAGTTTCCCGTTTATAATGGCGCCATGATGAATGGCTCAGCAAGACATGACTTTACTGCCAATTTGCAAATTAGCTGTCGTAGGAAAAAAAAAAACACTCTTCATATTAATATAGCCCATCGTGTTATTTATAACAGACACCAAGGACAATGCCAGCAGTCAGATACGTGTGACATTATAGAGGTGGTATGATAATGACACCTAATGTACAAAATGACCAATTATTAGATAATGAAAATGATCTAATATTTGAGGGAGTTATTATAGGGAGGCAGTATTGTTGAGCAGTCATTAGATTAGCAATAAGAAAAGCATCTCATTGACCATATTTTAAATCCACTCAGCTTGTACTTTCCAAGAAAAAAAAGAGCAGTCAGATACTGTATGTGACTACACTGTCGTACTGTGAAAAAGATAAACATTTCACCGACTGCTGTTCACTAGTTTTTTTTAGATTATCATCTTTCCATGTACTCATTCTTATAGAAAACAGAGGTTGTAATCAGCCACATAGTTTTCCAAACCTAAATGTAGTCATTATTATAATTGTCCTATTCAATATTAGTTTTTGTAGAGTGGCTATAAAAGAACATGATGAAGTCTATCTCATCTTATGATTCTACGATAAAGTGTACAGCCATATCCATCCCACCCGTATCCACTCTTGCATCAAAAGGCACCTGCTCATGTGAGCAAATTGCATATGGCGCTAAAGCACTGCTGAGCAGAGTGCAGAATGACCAATTGACTCAAGCTGTGTTTAAATTTTTTTTGTTCCAAACAGGGAATCGGGCATTTCGATTTAAAGAGCCCTTTTGTGAGAAGGTCGTTATTCAACCAGTTCTCTTAAGGTTCGTCCGCTTGCCAATTTCAAACCGAAAAACGCACATTAATTTCTTCCCCCGAATCGCAACGGAAAAAATTGCGCATTCACTTTGTATGGAATCTTCCTTGACTGTTTTTGTCAGTGAACATGACAGCTAAAATATGCAACCAGCCAATTATAAATCTGCTATTCAAAAAAAAAGGGGACTTAATAATTAATTGATATGGAGAATGACACAGCTGCTAATTTTCCATTCAAAAAGACCATCAATAGCTGCTAATTATTTCCTATTCAGAAAGACCTTAAGATGCACAATAAGTGCAGTGAATATCAATTACCTGCACTTCATGGCCTATGATACTGGACAGTTTCAAAAGCTAAAGTGGTCACAGCCACCCTTGCACAATTTGATAGTCGCAATTTGTTCTCAAATTTATTGCACCATTACCTGGGGAACAGACAGGGTAATTTTCTAGGTCCTGCTGTTTATGAATTTTGGCTGAAAAATGAGTGTCAAGTATCCAAAATGTAGTATGTGCAAAATACATTACGTTGCATGGCTTCCTCTCAACTCTTATTTCTTGCTGGTAGGGCACTTTCTAAAGATTAATAGCAATTTCTCTTAGAGGCTTACAAATTCTATCAAGGAAATGAAACACCAAGGGCCCTCTAAAAGGCTTTTACTGTAACTCGCACAATGAGCACATCATCATTTTCAAAAGAATCTGACAAGCCTATTTCAAAACAATGCCAAAAACAGACATTCTGAACTTAGAAACCTAATAAAACAAGAAAGGAATCATCATTCAGACTGTAGTCTTTTTCTTGCTTACTGCATATTAATACGGTCTCAATATCCCCTCACACCTTCCCCCACTCCCCCAAGACTACATCTCACTAAATTTGTGTCCCATTGGGTGAGATATGCATTGGTTGAAATATAGTTTTGCTGTCGCTTGCTACATATGAATAAAGTTTCAGTATCTGTGTCCAAACACCATTGTATTTATTTATAGATGGAAACAGGTGAAGCTTAACAGTATCACAACAGACAGAAAGAATATGTCTGACACCAACCAGAGTAAGGGCATTTGTAGAGAAAAGCAATTCACTCGAATGTCTTTTCATTTAAATGTTGGTCGTTGTTTGAAATCAAGTCACACAACAACTACAGTGCAGTGTGGCGGTGGGGGGAAAAAACCCCTCCTAGCAAGAGCAAGAAACAGTTTATTTTCATCTAGTGCAAAGGCTCTCCGTGATCCACAAGGGTTTAGAGAACATCAATACAGGTCTCCAGCACTGATGCAGCCCAGTGATAACAGCTATACCCTCTTCGCATGGAATGAGATGTACAACAACTTGAGCACTGGCATGCTTTTCCCCCCTCCGCTCTGAGCTCACGCTGGGAAACAGACAGAGGCAGAGGTCACAGAGGTCATAACATACGCTGTGTTTAAGACCCTATAAAAGCCCACAGTGAACACCTGAGGGGGACGCTCAACGACAGTATTGTGACATGAGGTAAAACGTATAAGTGAGTGAGCTATGGAGTTCAAATATTTAAATGCAGTAATTGACAGTACCATAGAATTTCAGAATATTGTATTGTCTAGTGTTCTACATGTAGGTCACAGGTAGTCGTTGTTAATCCTGGAGAGCCTACGGGGATGCTGGTTTTGTTTTTACCTCGACATGGGCCACAAATTAAGAACCCAGGTAAGCTGAATTAGCCAATGAACACTGCAACGTCACATGTTTAAATTGGTTAAGTAAGCGCTGAGTAACAATGAAAACCGTAATAAAATGAATAAAATCTAAATAGCACAACTATACTGTTCATTCACAAATCCCATGAAAAAATTTAATTTCATGTGTAAATCATTGGTAGACATTCTGTGCAATTCGGGAGGCAGAAGTTGGTGGTATTTTCTTTTCAAACTGCTTTGGTTTAATCAAGAATAATCTGCTCTCACATAGTCTACTAATGACATGTATGTCTGTCTCCACACTATGGGTCAAAAGTTAGTATGTTCAAACAATGCCACAAGTTTTTGATTTTTGGAGTGATCTGATTATAAAACATGGGTAGGCATCCGTGGTCCTTGAGTGCCATAGAAGTTTTCACTCAGTAATGAGGCATTAAACTAAGGTGCATACTGTGGTCATTAAAGATCTTATGGCCCTTAATGTAGGGGATCCGGTGTCACCTCTCCCACCTCTCCAGCCACCTAATCATAAGCCAGTTTAGTTATCTGTAAAAGAAAAATATCACTGTAAACTAGAAATTCTGATCGCTCAGCGATCAGGAAAAAAGCCTCCCCCCACATGACCTTCCACTGCCTTGGTTTGTTTTTCTTTTTCAATGCGCTACAATTCCAATTTCAATATAAGTCCCTTTTACATTGCAGACCATGACTCACCACAGGAGCATTATGCCTTGTAAATGTGTAGATATGTTGGGACACTGAGATGGGTAAATTCTGCTAGGCTGTTAAGATGAAATCCATGTTGAAAGTATGTTCATGTCCCAATTGAATAACCGGGCTATATACATTTCACCTACTTGCGCTACGGCATAGATTTAGTGCAAACCATGAGCATATATAGACAATTTTATTTTTAGCCCAAAAAAGTGCAATTTTCTGTCGCAACTCTTGTTCAATTGGCCATATGACCTTGATCTCTGACCTATATAGTTGTCATTTGAGAAATATGTGCTCCAAGTCAAGCTTCAAGGTGATACTTTGCTTGTCTCGATCGGACATATAGTTCTCGAGTTATCAGCAAAAACGTGTTTTCCAAAATGGCCGCCATACCGGACGAAAAGTAGGTCAAGGTCACAAAACAAATAGATGTTGCACAACTTCAGTAAATATACATCTCTGATGTACAAGGACTAATTCCAGGGCCTTGTGGTTTCTGAGATTCCACCTCCACAAAATTTGAGTGGCAATTTTTGTCGCACTCTCTTTTTCAATTGGCTATATGACCTTGACCTTGACCTCTGACATATATAGTTGTCATTTGAGAAAGATGTCATTTGAGTCATCAAGCTTCAAGTTGATACTTTGTTTATCCCAATCTGATATATAGTTCTCGAGGTATCAGGAAAAACGTGTTTTTGTCCGGTAGGACGGCCATCTTGGAAAAGTAGGTCAAGGTCACAAAACAAATAGATGTTGCAGTACTTAAGTAAACATACATCTCTGATGTACAAGGACTAGTTCCAGGCCACAAAATTATCCGGTCAGAAGAAAAAAAAAGAAGAAATAAAAAAAAATTTTTTTTTTTTTTGAGAGTGGTTTTGGATTAGTGGGTGGACATGGAGTCTGATGACGCATATAATTCCTGCGGGAAATCAATGTAGAAAGAAACCCAACAACTGGTATAAGCCACCCCCTATGGGGGAGGCTTAAATATAACATCAAAATGTATTACAAGAATGACACATGTATCTAGATTATTTTAAGGTATTTTGCTATTATATTGTTGTTATATAATTCATTGCAATTTACCATAAGAGAGCATTGTGTGTCTTGTTAACCCTCTGGTTGTGTTCCGGTCAAATTTGACCGATTTACAACTTTTCTGTATCAGTAATATGGTTTATTTCATCTAATTTCTATCAGGCCAGCCATAGGAAATAAATGGGTGAGACTATATTAAGTTCATACAGCAGATGAAACCCACACACAAACACCCACACACCCACCAAAACACAGGCACACATGCACACACACAGACATACACATACACATAAGCAGTCTGGTATTCTACAGTATAATCTGTTTAGAGGCAGAATTTCTGAATTTACAAATTAAATGTGACCCAACACAGGCTTGAGATACATGTCTCGCACTCAGGCATTTCACAGGAGAGGCGAGAAACGTTGCAAACATATAAAGTGTGCTCTCCATCTGTAAGGTCTAACCAATGACAAACACGTTTGAACGGGAGTATAAATGTTAAGTGTGTGATGCTCTGTCTTGGCCAAATCGTCTAGTGTGTGCATTCTGATGACTCAAAGACAAAAAAATCTATGATCTGTCATTATGTGTGGGTCTCGCTCACGTTTTCAACATATAATTTTTACACCTGTCAGACACTGAAGGACCAAATTGTCCCAATATGTAATAAAATTTCACATATTTATGGGCCAATTTGAATATTGAAATTTAAGTGAATGGAAGACTTCAGGAATGGGATTCTGGTAGTGATTTTCAACTTTCCTGTAAAATGGTTGACTACGAGACATGAATCTCAAGCCCCCGCTGGGTCACAAATGTTCATTTGGATATAAGTTTTGATGTTATGACTATTCTTTCTCAATAAAATCACATCGGTCGGTTTTGACCAGAAGCACAAAAGTTGTCATTATATGGCACCATTACAAAATTTGAAATGCTTTCAAAACAAGTATCCTGGCTAAACTTTGAGACATGCCAGTTTGTGATAAGCACTTAGTGTGTTTTCCACTGATCTTTACTAAAGACAAAATAATACATAAATTATGCTTATTTTACAAATAAAATGAGTGGTATAATTTTAGGTATAATGCGGTCTGTATACCATAAATGTCATGGTTTTCCAGCCTGCTTATGCCTCTCCGCAGGTGTTGCCTCTCGGGGCCGCGAGAGGGCGCTCTTGTTGTTTTTTTCTGCATTCTGTACCAATTATGGTTTTGGGGTTCAGGTGCGGGCGGGCTACTTAAGCCCAGCGCCTTCTGTGTTCTGTGCTTTAGTGTCAACTCTGTTTATGCTCTGGCCAGGTAATTGGTATAGGACTTCCAAAGACTGCATATATTTTCTGTCTAAAAGATATACGCAGGAACTTCGTTAGATTTGAGTTTTAGGATTAGTTCCTTTAGGACCTCGTTATCCTTTTCTTTTTATCTTTTCTAACGTCTTTCCTCGGTTTCCCCCAGTCCTCTTTGAGGCTGTAACCTCAGTTACCTTTATAGTTTCCTCCTTTCGTATTCGCTCTATTTCCCTTGCTTTGAGCGGGAGGTTTTCGTTATCTTTTTATTTTCCTCCTTGTTTGAGCTCATTTGATTCTGATTGAGCTGGAGGTTTTTCCTTCTCTTTCTGTCTACTTCCACTTGAGTCTTCGAGTCTGTTTTCACCCTCTTTTCTGGGTTGTTTTCGGTTGGCTGATACGCCAGGGGTTATTTCCCCTTTGTTTATTTTTTCTTGTTCTGTCAGGGTATTCCTATTTGTTCCCCTACTTTTGGTTCTCACGTTAGTGGGTAACTTTTGGATCCCCTTCCAGTCGCGCCTGGTTCTCTGACCCCTTCCCCTCCCTCACAATATATTACAAAAATAAGTGTAACACGTATAAGTGATAATAACTGGGAGTGAAGTTGGTTAAAAGGTGTAACACAACATTAGGTGATAATTTATTCTTCATGATTGCTTTATAAACAGTTAAAATGGACTGCCCAATTTAGGACAGGAAAACACAAACAATAGAAACATGGCACAAATACAATCAGAGGATTAAGGATGATTATTGTAATACAGTCATAACAGTCATTCAGTCATGGGAGTTTGGGTCTTTCACCATGTTCAGTGAATTGTGCAAAATTAATATCAAAATGAATCGACCATTTTCTTTTCAAACATTACAAAGCCATTTGCTTGCAATAGTCTATGACTAAAGGAAATCCTAATTAAAAGCAATTTCTTGCCTGCTGGTTTTCAAATTGATCATTTATTATATGTTTTTGAGCCGTAGAACTCAAATTAATTTGCTTGGAAAGTGTTCAGTATGACAGAAAATTGTGCACTATAAAATCAAGAACAAACTGATGTCATCAATATTGGGACAACACCTGTCAAAAATGGTCAAATGCCGAATGCAGAAATAAGAAATATTCCATTTACTTTCCCTCAAATAAAACTCTAAGATTGAAGCAAACATTCTTGTGTACAAGTCTTTATTTTTATTTATTTTTTAAAATTTTTTCCCAATTTTCTCAAATATTGAATGGCCAGTTTGTGTGGTCCCAGTCATTGTTGCTATACAGATAGGCACACGCTCTCCTCCGAATGCTTTTCTACCTCTGCTTTTTTCCACTGCAAAGCGCACACCAGTTAAGTTGTGGACACAAACGTCCCACCAACTGAAGTTCCTCCCTCTCAGGGTGGCACTACGGCCCCCAATTATGTGCCACCCTCTGGTGCTGCCAGCCACAGGCACTTACACGACTGCATCCAAGATTTGATACCAGACAATGAGGCCCATGCACACACTAGAACAGGGCCTCAACAGGATGAGCCCAATACATTATACTTTTTAATAAAACCAGGTTAGTTATTCTTATAGAAAGTGTTAAGTACATTAAGTTGTACTAAACATTACTGGGGATTTGAAGAAATGATTAACCCAGTGGACATTTGGAGGTTAGGTCAGTGTTGTCCCCTCTGTTCTCAGACAGTGTATATAGCATACATAGTATACATATATAAAGATTGGCATACACATAGCAACACTGTACAAAGAGCATGGATTGCATTAAATATAACTTCATATATTCAAGTGCAACGTTTTCGCAGCTGTAGATAATTATAACTCGAAGTAATCTTTGAAAGAATCCTTTACAGTTTTTTTTCTCTCCTCTTTTTTTCATTTTCTTTTGAATAATTCTGCTGAATGCCGTATGAATTAATCGTACAAAGATAAAAAGAAATTTCAATAAAGCATTGAAAACATTACCAATCAAACCTTCCCTGTCAGGGACGGTTGGACGTAATTGCTTGCTTTATGTTGCTAAAATACCAAACCCGATTTGAACACGTATACTTTTGACCTGAAAAGCTATGTTTCTGCCTTTAGTAAGGCTCCAGATTAATTATATTTCTGTATTTACTGGTTAATAAGTTGCCGTTTTGGTATCTTATTAACAGAGGTGGAAATTCCAGGGGTCAGAAAGTAAAGGTCCTGCCATGTGTTTCTTCCCCGGATGAACTCAGCCAGCTGACTTCACTAATTAGTTCCACCTCCTGGCTGAAGAATTGTGCTAATTAGCAAATCCAGGTGACTGGAACAAAATATTGAAGAGGTATTTTACTTTCTGAACCTGGATTTTCCACCTCTGCTTATTAACCAGTAAATAAAGGCATGTTTTTGACATTGGTGAATAGTGGGAGAGGGTTTTTTTTTTCTTTGGTTTATTTTTTTCTTTGGTAATATTACTTAGAAACCGCCGCAATATTTATAACAGGGGTTTGTACTTATTCTGTGAGAGCAAACAAATACAGAGAGAGACTTAATTTAATCCTCTTCAGTGTTGCTTCAAGGCCATTCCTTGTTGAGATGATAATTATTTTATCTAAACCTATATCCCCTTCACACCTAGTTTAAGTAAGATCTTGGAGTTGAAATAGGTTAAATAAAACGAAATAAACTGAAACCACGAAGATCAGATGAAATCTCGGTTCAAAGTAAGCCCAATTACAAGATAATGAATGAGCTGCACTTCAGCTGTCTGTTGAAGAGGCATGGGTGGCGAGATAGGCTTCTTACTCAAGGGCTGCATGTTGCCACAGCTTCAAAGTGACTGCAGCGCTGAAGACAAACGAAAAGAATCTGAAGGCTGTGGCAAATTTCCTCTGTTTTAAAAGGAGCCAAGGCAGTGGCGCATTGCGACCGTCTCACTTGTGTCGACTTGTTTAGTGGATTAAAAACAAATCCCGTTTCTCGGCCCGTGAATGTTGCATTTTTGCCTTTTTCTAAGACCGAATAGGCGGTTTACAAATATTCTGATGAAAATACAGTTAAACCCAACATTAATAACGCATAAATAAACGAATACATACATTCATTATTCTTATTCATTTTCTTATTTGATGGGTTTGTCTGGGACGAATAATATAATTTACATTTGAACATTGACCCATTCAGACAGCTCGAGATTCATTGAAGCAGTTTGGGGCAAGTTTACCTAGCTGGAAAAATTCACATCAACACTTTATTGAGTTTTGATGGTAATTTATTGCTGGTATTGACAATACGTTTAGTATTCAAGGGCTTGTTTTTAAATTATGTTTTGCTGATATTCTGTCTCCATCACAATAAAACTAAATAGCATGTAATAAACTGTTTTGTCAGACCGACATATCGTGTTTTGTCAGACTGACTTGACAGTGAAAACACATTAGTTCTTGATTCACATGACAGATATATGAGCAATAATGTTGCCTTAATTGTTTCTTAAATGTCTGTCTCTCTCTCTCTCTCTCTCTCTCTCTCTCTCTCTCTCTTTCTCTGACACACTATAACGGCTCTTTAAAATCATTAAGAAAGGCATAAATCAAGATTTCTTTATGATCTTGCATGGTGTATATTTTCATGCATAATTAATGTGCAAGCTGTGCAATGTTGTATGCACAGAAAGACTTTAGATTAAATCAACTTTAATGCATTTAAAAAGTGAATAAATGAATAAGCTATTTATTGTCCAGGAGAAATGTACATCAGTTGAAATTTATTGTGAGCCTTTGGTGGTAAAGTTTGAATGATTTGAATCAGCCCGGGGAAACTGCAGTTCTAGATTAAAAAGCGAAAACAATCATCATGATTGATTCATCCCCCCGGCAAAGCAAGTTCAGAGGAAATTGTGAAACCAATTTAACCACATGCCATCTTTTAGGAATTAGTTTACTTTATACTACAAGCAGGTGATTATATAACAGGTGGGGGATGTCTTCGGTTAAATGTCTGAATAATCATCTTAAAATACTTGTATATTAATCAAATAAAAAGGTATTTAAAAAAAGATTTTCAATGGCAGGAAAACTAAAGAGGATACATTGCATGTAGGGTATGGTCAGGGTAAAGAACAGAAACATCAGCAATTCATTGTGAGTCTCCTTTGATAAATAAATAGGTTTTAGAACCCTGAAATTATAGAGAACCCTTGGTACATTACATTACACTGAGTGTTGCTTGTAGTGACCATTGAGCTTAATCACTATTGAAGCAAACAGATACGATTAAAGATAATGCCAAACTATGACAATGGGAATTTACACAATTGACTTTTATTGGATCACAAACTACACGAGTAAGTGTCATTTGCAATATTTTGTTAAATATTTAAATCAGCTTTATTTCATATGACTTGCAGAATTTGAGGACCAGCAGTCTTAGATATGTATAAAAAAAAGAACGTTCAAGTGCATGCGATGAAATATGAATGAATGAATGAACTAATTATGGACAATGCAGTGGTTCGATTGAATAGTTGTCCATTTGAATTCAAACACTGAAGTTGGCACACTGTTTTATTTATGGTAAAATTTATTAAAATAGTTCATTTTAAAAAAAAACTCTGATATAAGTACATTTTGTTCATTTGAATGAATTAGATTTTTTTTAAATCACATGTCCAGTTGCCGAAATTAGAACTACCTGACGGCTGATTACCTATCATAATGGTTGCTTTCCTGGTAATTATGACACGACAATTCAGCAGTGTAAGAGCCTTGGACCTGGTCATGATGCTGGCAGCACTTTATTTCAAAGGGATGCACATCAATTGTTAGAGTTAACCGATTTTGCAGCGCATAGTTTTTATTGGCACTCGACGACAGAGTAGTATCCGTGCATGAATTACTTTGAACTAATTTCCACCGACATCCCTGAAATAGCCTCTGTAATTCACTTTATGAATCCCTTTTCGATATTTAAACATCGTTCCAATTTCCAATTTCCTCCTTATGCAGAGCCTGACACAAGATTAATTGCAGTGTTCTTCATAGGTTTCGTTGAACTTTGTATATCCTTCTGCGATTCCTCACCCTCTCTGACTGTGGTAAGATCATCTCTCTCTCTCTCTCTCTCTCTCTCTCTCTTGCTCTAAGACAGGGGTGTCAAGATCCGGTCCTGGAGGGCCGCAGTGTCTGCTGGTTTTTGGTGCGTTTAAGCACAAGTGATTAATTTAAGTCACTAATTGGCTAAGAAGTCCACACACCTTGTTCTCAATGCTTTAACTGGGTGCTGATTGAAAGGAAACCACAAATACCTGTAGACACTGCGGCCCTCCAGGACTGGAGTTTGACACCCCTGCTCTAAGACTAGCAGACCTTCAGGACCATGGACAGCATCAGCCTGTCTTACTGTATACATATCTGAGCTTGAATTGTAATCAGTCAGGGCATGTCTTGTTGCCATTATCAGACCTTTTACAAAGGCACTGACTACTGTCCCTAAAACATCTTTGTGGGTGCAGTATGTCATTACTTACAGTCCTACAGATAAAATGCCTTGTTTTTCTAAGCAAGTCATTTTTCTCAACTATTTGATTTTTATTTCCTCCTTTAAGTTTATTTTTTTCCTTCAGTGTGATAATTAGTCATTTATTTGCATGTGTCCAAATGCTTCTTGGAAAATCCAAATATATAACATAAAAAAACGATTTAGAATCGAGACATTTCTTAGCACCTCAAAGAGGTCCAGGAGATTTGTTCATCACGATCTTCCTGGAAACTATGCTGGCTCCTGCTTGCGATAGCATTTAATTTTCACAGATAATTAAAATTTACCCTTAATGATGGATTCCAAAATGGATGGATTCATTTACTTGAAATGCTAGTTAAACAGGGCTGTTCCCAAAGTTTTTTTGTATCAATATAATCCCATTTATAATACCTTACTAGTGTGCCGCTTTTTTTCTAATTATCAAATATATCTCCAGTTGCTAGAGATAGTATAAAAATACTTATTAATTCCTAATATCCACTTACTGTATGTCGCTTTGGATAAAAGCATCTGCCAAATAATTGTAATGTAATGTTATAGTTGTTGAGTACTCTTTGGATATACACCATTTGAGCCGGCTGACCTATTTGCTAGATCCTGTCCTCACAGTAAATATTAGTGGTGTCTTTGATACATACATTTGGGTACAGTTGCTCTACAGTTGCTTTTCTTTAACTGTTTCAGCTGCCTCCCAGGTCTCCTGTTTAAATATTACTCTGCTATAATACAAATAAGTTGGCCCGATCAGCAAGTCTTGCCTGTTACAAGGGGAACCCATGTGAACCCCCATTACCCTGAACCCCAAATTTCCTTAAAGATCATGCAGCAGAGGTCCTGTTCCTAATGTTATCTGTTGAAATATAAACCAAGACCAATGGATCTACCCCTGATCTGGAAAGGAGCTTGTCCACGCGTTGCAGGATTCCTCGTACCTGCGCACAAGGTAGGCATCCAACTAAGCAAGACTTTTCCTGTGCATACTTTATACTGTCTGCACCTCTAATACTTATCACTACTGTGCTTTTCTTAGAAGATCTGGGACGTGTACAATCTCCTGTTCTCAAAACCATGGTTCAGATACTCTTTGAAAACACAGAAAGAAACTTCCAAAGGCTCCCAACTTGTTTGATTTATGAGGCAATAGAACAGATTTTTAAATAGAATAATTAAACATGCATTTGGTGCCCAACATGGGGCTTAACATCTCCAATTCCCACCATAATTTGTAACGCCAATCATTTGCAACCGCAGCCACATTCATGCTGCGAACCCCACCGCCAATTGGGGGGAGTGTAGACATCCACGGTTCTCCTCCGAAACACGTGCCAGCTGCTTCTTTTCACACCGCGGACTACAGCTCAAGTCACACAGAGCAGAGTCAGAGGAAGACCTTTCATGTGCGGCTTTCGCATGCAGTCCAAAGGCACCCGATTGACCAGCAGGGGTCGCTAGATAATGGGTGAACGCAGATCCCTAACTGACTTGAACCCTCCCTTACCCCGGGCGACGCAATTGCTAATTTCCTGGCTGTCACCCTACGTTGCTACCGGCCACATTTGGCATTGAGATGGTCCAGACATTCTGGAGCGTCTGCATCTCCCGTTGATTTCCTATAGATCTATATTTACTTAGTTTCTGCAATCACTGTACATGGTTAGAAATGAATATTCATTTCTCAGTCGCAGTTTCTTGCCATAAAGATCGCTGTTGTTCTGTGTGAGTCAGACGACGACCTTTGAAATAAACCACTTTAAACACGTAGAGAAAATCCGTCCTCGAAAAGGGGACAGGACAAATTGGTGAATCTGCTGCATGAGTTAATTTGATCAGCTGTGGGCCTCTGACCCACTGCGTCTTCTCGCTTTGAACGGTAGTCTCGCCGCCGCGGCTGCTCTGTCCACAAGGTGACCCGTCAGACCAGCCTAGGGCGATGCCGCCCATCTTCGGCGTCCGCCCCACTTCAGCCGCCGGTTCCTAAGGCGCTGAGCCTGCCGGAGCTGAGCCTACCGGAGCTGATTAAGGAAACAGGTGTTGCTCGACTCACGGGGCTGCGAATGAGAAGTATTTCCACCAGCTCCTCTGCTCCTCCCCTTCCCTCACCCTCCTTTGAGAGTGACACAGACGGTCCGTCACGCAGACGTCTGGCAGCAGCCATGAGAGATATTGCACCTGGAAGAATGGTGGGGACGCAATAAACTCAATACACCGGTATCAACTCAACCCAAAAAAACATTATTTGCTTACAAAAATGTGGATTTTGTACCCTGAGGTTACAAGAACAGAACAATGGGGAATTAATATGTCCATTTGATGATTTAATATTTAGTGTATTGGGTAGGGAACTGGGCTTGTAACCCAAAGGTTGCGGGTTCAATTCCCAGATAGGACACTGCCGTTGTACCCTTGAATCGCTTCAGTATATATCCAGCTGTATAAATGGATACTATGTAGAAATGTTAATAGTTGTGTAAATCACTTTGGATAAGAGCATCTGCTAAATGCCAGTAATGTAATGTTTATTGGAGTCTGTTTAAACAAACACGCATCCTTGTCAAGTGAAACGCACCATTCACAGGTCACCAATTATTGTACAATATTTTGGACTGGCTAAAGATGGAATCACTGGCTACTCCTAGTAGCATCAATTCAGAAGGATATCATTGGCTATCCCACCCTCTATTATTAGCACAGGTTATATATGCAAACTTTGAAATTGTTATCTTGTTAAAATTATTTTACTTAGAAATATGATCCCGGAGGTTCTCCAAACTGTGCTTGAATAACCTTAACCTTGGAAACAGTAAAGCAATAATTTTCTCTGCTGACTAGATTCGGTCACCATACTTCAAAGTTTCCAGAAAGATATTTAAGCCCTCGCAATAACAATTTCACAGGAAAACAATTATAATTGAGACGTAAGGTTCCAAAAGGCACATATTCATTAATGGATGTCTATTCAATTTAGGAAATGACAGAAATTGTGACATGGTTTCAAATGTGAAAACAATTCAACGGGCCTACTTAACAATTGAATATATTTGGGCTCTGGCTTGACAATACAACATTGAATAAGATGTGCCAATTTTTAAACGCTCTTCGCCCAAAAATAATTAACTCGACATGTGTCTATTTCAAATTATTTTGAAAGGTATTTACATCCTGTGCTGTTCCTGCCTGTGGCCGCATTGAATCAATATTCTACACCATGGAAGAAGGCTGCATTATATTATCCAGTGCCACACAGCATGAATCGATGCTGACAAATCCCCTCACCTCTCCTTTCCAGTGCTTGAGGAATGTCTCCTGTTTCTATATTAATTTCTTACGGAATCTGCCCCAGGGCCAGGTTAGTAACTTGTGATTAACGGCCTGTGATCCGGCCCACGACTATAAGCCATTGAACAGAATACTGGCGCAAAGAAACACCTTGTCACTGCCTTGTCTAAGGCATAAATCTGCAGTTCACATTCCCGGCAGAGATTCATTCGGCGCTTTCGCGAAACTGTTTTAAGTTTTTGAAGGCTGTGTGTGAAATATCAATCGACGGCACATTTTTACTAAACCTCCTGTAGGAAAATGAATAGCAGGACATGACGCTTGCTATTTTTGTAGCGACGGTGTCCATGTCCCATCAAATACCAAAGAGCCCCTACGGCTGATAGGGCGCACACAGTCCGCCTGCTCGAGATGCACAGGAAATATGACTCAATGTCTGCACATGCTCAGCTGGGGCACTGCAGGACGAATAGAAGCAGCAGAGTAACGGACGTTGCAGCGATGAGCGAGAACACGTAAACTGGGCATTCCAAACTGGTGGAAAATAGAGGTCGATTTTTCAAAATGACGGCCATTGCCTCTCAGCACGAAGTGCGAAAGATTGGCGGCGATATCGCGACGATAGACCATAGTCCAGTCGCTTCGCTCAAACCGCGCAGGTCGCTCGGGCTGGACGTGGCTGCTATGCTTGGAGGAAGGCCAACACGTCTTCCCCAAGGTTCGAAACTGGCGGAAACAGACCAATGTTGTTGTTATTCAGCCTCAAGCCATTCTCAATCACGAGTTATTTTACTGTGCCTGGTTTGGGGGATACCTTTTATTTAGTTCACTACTTGCCGTCCGTTCTTGTCCTAAGGCTTACAATCTATTTTGGACTCTTTGTGTTCTTTTCCTTCATTATACCCTGGCTTGCTTTCGTGCGATTCTCTTTAGATCCCTTTCTCCTCCGTAGGGGTGGTGTGCTTTGAGATGCAACAAACATTTTAAAAGCAGAAATCTACACTAATGAAATAAATTAACTGAGATAGGGCCCGGCCTCCCAGGGCAAGGGTCTGTAACTGACGGCACGAATTTCCACTGCATGAAAACAGGAATTTCTGGAAGATGTACGACCTGTTAAATTTCAGTAAAATTTGGCGTGTGTCGGTCGCGGTTCCCGTGTTGACGCATATTCACAGAAACTTCTGCACGCTCCCGGGCCACGTCTGTGATCTGGGAATTCTCATAAATTACCAGACATGTGGTCACATGTCTGGTAATTTATGGCAAGTTTCTGTACAAGAACACGTCTCTGCACAAGGTAGTGGGCGGCAGTGTAGCACAGTGGTTAAGGAACTGGGCTTGTAACTGAAAGGTTGCAGGTTCGATTCCCAGGTACGACACTGCCGTTGTACCCTTGAGCAAGGTACTTCACCTGCATTGCTTCAGTATATATCCAGCTGCATAAATGGATACTATGTATAAATACAAATGCTGTGTAAGTCGCTCTGGATAAGAGCGTCTGCTAAATGCCTGTAATGTAATGTACAAGGTCATGTCCGTTTCCCATGGCAGACATGCATTCGCAAATGGCCAGATACAGTCCAGTTTTCATTTTCATTGCTCTCTGCTTGACCAAGCAATGCTGGGGAGGACCTACACAGTAAATTCACAGTAAAATGTCCAGTGTTAATTCAACTCTGGCAGTGTACATATGAGCCTACTCTGGCCAGATTAGGCTCATATGTAGGCTCATAATTTGAATGAACACTGCACATACTGTGGTGGACCCTTAACACAATACGCAGCACAAGCTCTCTTATTGGGATGACATTTCATTAACTCGGGGGGGAGGGGGGGGGTTAAGATTTTGATCGCGGACCGGGGTTCTATAGGTTTGGAAATACAAAATACACATCCTGTAGTGGTGACACCTACTCCAGTGATTGAACATGTTCCAGCATGTGACAGCTGCATTCACAGTATCTTCTCTTTCTTAAAAAAAATCACACTATTTTTAGCCATTAATCAAGATGTAATGATTTCACAGTATGCCTACCTAGCTTATTATTGTATTTGAATTAATAATCATGAGAGGGGCAGTCTGGGGGAGTGCACAGTCGGAAGCAGGGGGTTTACAGGGCAGGTAAATGCAAAATCAAGATACGCAGTTCTCACTAAAGTATTATCCGAACATAGCTATTATACAGCAGACCACATCAACCCCCAAAACAAAGGCTCATGCTCAGCCCTGGTTGACCCTCTCCCACTGTATTATGAGTTATGAGACAGGCAAGTACAGCCCTGCCGCTCAACTGCCAGCGCACACACACACACACACACACACACACACACACAAGGTAGTTAAATGATTAGTTTTGGGTCATAGGCATTTGATGTAAAAGTTGTAATTAAAGACCATTTTCACCAGTCTTATGTCAGTTCTGTTTCACTGATTGTATTTTTAACTCCTTTAATTATTGCTTGTCATACATAATCACATGGTGTAAATTTAAGCCACCTAAATTGGCCACATTTCAAAGATTTACATTCAGCTTGTTTCTGGAATCGTCCTCATTATAGTCCATGCATATGGTCCAATATGATAATAGAGTGTCACTGTGTACAGTATATTGAGACAGGAGACTGAGTGCCAAGAAACTCAGGTGGCAAGGTACGTGCAGAATAATAAGGACTTCACTAGCAGAACACAAAATAGCAACACGGGGGAAATGCGACAAATGAACACGGCAACTACGGCTAGAGACAGCAAAACACGGGGAACCAGTGGCCTGGATTACAAGCAGGCAGAAACTAAGACCAAGCACTTAGAACAGGGAGACGTGGAACTAAATACAGTGAAACTTAAATGAGTGTAAATTAAATGAAAAAATGACCACACGCGTGTGCAAACAGACGGAAACCAATAATACAATTAGTGATGACAGGGAAACAAGGCAGGCAAAGGCAAGACACACTAGGAATGGGGATCAAGTTACATGCACATGCTCCATAATTATTCATGTATTCATAATACATTTTCAAATGGTTGCATTAACCTACTAATTATATCAGGGTTGTTCACTTAACCATATTTATTTAACCCACATATCTCAATTTATTTCCTTTATTGGGCTGTCATACCACCATGCACTCTGCTCTTGCCGAATGGCTGAAGCTAAGCAGGTGTGGGCTTGGTTAGTACTTGGATGGGAGACATCTTGGGAAAACGAAGTGATGTTGTTGGACCAGTAAGGGCCAAATAAACCCCAGTGCAGTGATGGGGACACTGTGCTGTAGGAGATGCTGACTTTCAGATGAGACGTTAAACCGAGGTCCTGACTCTCTGTGGTCATTAAAGATCCCATGACACTTATCGCAAAGAGTAGGGGTTTCCCCGGTGTCCTGGCTAAATTCCCAACCTGGCTTTTTAAATCTACCACCTAATCATCCTCCAGTTTAATTGGCTAATAATTCTTCTCTCCCTCTCCACCTCAGCTGATGTGTGGTGAGCATTCTGGCTGCAAATGGCTGCCGTTGCATCACCCAGGTGGTTGAAGCGAGTTTCCCCCTCATCATTATAAACCGTTTTGAGTGTGAGAAAGGCACTATATTAATGATAATAATAATTATTATTATGATAAATGCACATGTTTTGCAATTTTGTGAAAGCAATAAATTCACAATACATATAGGAATATGGTTGTAACATAATGTTTGTAATAATAATTTCATAAATCTTGCAGGTATCTTTCTCATTTAATTGTATCTGAACATCCTGTGGGCAACTATGCATAAGCAAGAGAAGATATAGATAACAGAAAATTCCTTGGTCCAAATGACAGTGCAAATCCATTGTTCGCTTTTCAGTTCCCTGAAATAACCATTGAAATTTGTTTGCAGGATTTGTTTAATTTCTATCTGTCCATGGATAGTGAGAGAGCAGATGTTCAGTTGTCGCTTGGCCATATTTGCCATTAGTTCTTTCAATTATCTCAGATTTGAAACCATAACATTCTGCTCACTAAGGACAGTGCCGTCCCCATGAATGAATACAAGCCTCTGACTTTTCTCTGTTTTGTGGCAAATGTGTCCCATTGGCGTCCTTAACCATCTGGTGGGGTGTCTGAGTCTGGCCCTTAGTCGGGACCTGTCCCGAGCCCCAAATCTGCACATAAAGGGGTTTTCAGGGGCCCTGTTACTGTACCCCCCACCCTGGTCCGCGATCAAAATCCCCAAAGCTGGACTATTGCAATTCCCTCCTTGTGGGTCTCCTACAGCTAATACAGAACACAGCTGTGCGGTCTTCCAAAGCATACTTATATCACACCCTCCTTATCTCACTTCACTGGCTATCTGTTCCAGCTGATACCGAGTTTAAAACCTACAAGGCTACTAGCTCCACCTTCCCTCCAAACATTGTTCAAACCCTACATCCCAGCCAGATGTCCGTTCTGTGACCTCGCTGTGACTGCCAATCATGGTTGCTACATGGTTGCTTCTCCCTGTTACCATGCCTGTCTGTACTGGCCCCCACAATGGTGGAATGAATGGTAATCAGGACAACTGAATTGTCAGCCATCTTAGATGCAGACTGAATACCAACCTCTTCATACTGCATCTTGGTTCCCCTCCTTAGCATTCCCACATTTTTTATTGTTTTTCAAGTTATATTTTCAGGTGTTACGTTTCTCTTCTCTTCTTTTTATTGATGTAAGTTGTATGTATTCAGATTTTTTTTTTTTTTTTCGTCAATGTAATCAACTTGTGTGTACAGGTGTTTTAGTTGCATCTATACTTGCCGGTGTTGGCGAATGTTGTTCACCAGGTCTGGTACTATTGTTCATATTGATCAGGTCAATGCCATATGTTCCTCCTAAATTGTAAGTTTTTCTGGATAATAGCATCTGCTCAGTGAGTGTCATTTAATGTTTTACTATATATATTAAGGTTCAAAAGAGGACATTTGGCTGGATTGTAGCCTTTTTCCAAAGCCGGGATGCCCTCAATGTGTAAGAGGGGAAAATCCCTGCAAAGAAGTCACAGCCTCATTGTCCAGACTTGTGACTGACACACCTCAAGCTCATTAACGTAACACATCTTTATATATGAATTACAGTAAAATGGTAAGTCGTCATTGACTACATGAACTTGTTTTTTTTATTTATCATTCACAGTATAAATGTGACACAGATGTAACAATATACTGCTTAAAATACAAAGTAATATTGTACATAGAAAGAATACCAAACCCCGACTACTTCGCTAGGACTAACCCGAGATAAGGAGGACTGGAGCACACAGAGCTCAGAGCAAAACAAAATATTTTAATGCGACTGACGTTTCGACGTCAACGACGTCTTCTTCAGAGTCATTTGACGTCGAAACGTCAGTCGCATTAAAATATTTTGTTTTGCTCTGAGCTCTGTGTGCTCCAGTCCTCCTTATCTCGGGTTAGTCCTAGCGAAGTAGTCGGGGTTTGGTATTCTTTCTATTCACTGGTCCTTCTGTTGAGCACCTATAGTTCCTTGTTTATATAGCCGGCTTGTAGCGCGTTTGGGATCACCCCCTTTTTACTTAATATTGTACATGTATATAAATTATTTTAGATTTTATCAGTGACTGGATGTTTTGCTGTGCATCTAGCAGACTGAAAATGAAAACTTGAAGACCTCACTATGTGTGTGTGTGTGTGTGTGTGTGAGAGAGAGAGAGATATATATATATATATATATATATATATAAAGAGAGTAAAGCATGCTACAAACCCCAGGATAGAGAGTCATTCCATCTCACTAGAACATTTATGAGAAGATGCTGTTCCTGAATATTTTTCTACACATTCATGCTGCAAACCTCCCTATCTGTAACGTTCCGCTCCCTTCCTGTCCGTTTTCCATGTTTTCCTTGTTTCCTTCCGTGTCATGTTGGATCCCATGTCCGTGTTTTCCCCCTGGCTGTGGACTGGGCGTTTCCCTCGGGTACTTTTTGGCTTATTTTCCACTTTAGCTTCCGCCTATCACTCTCCCCTCTCGTTACTCACATTCCTCACTGCTGTGCTTCGGCAATCACTCCCGATTAAACATCACACCTGTTTCTCGTTTTCTCCGTCATTTCCTGCACCATTTAAACCCCTGGCTGGCTGCTAGTCGGCGCCAGTTCGTTAACTAACCAACCGTGTTTACGTCATGTCACGCTTCTGGTCCTGTATTCGTCAGCTTGCTGTCTTGTACCTGTTTACCTGGTTTCCAGTCTGGTAGCTATCCCTCCGAAACATTCTCTGTTGCATGCTACTTACCTGTCTCCCTTCAACCTCCAGACGCCGCGGTTCCAGCCTCCCTGTAGCTGTGTCTTGTCCTCCCTATGTTACGTACCTCCCGTACTTGAGTTCCGGTTCCAGGATCCCTGAATGTTAGCCGGCTTCAGCAAGAATTGCCCGAGCCACGCCGCACCTTCCAAATCGGCGGAGCTTTCTTCAGCTACAGTCCTGTCTCAGTACCCTGCTATTAACCTCTGCTTTCTACCCGATTATTCAAGCTACCTATCCAGTTCCAGTCCAGCTCCAGCCCTGGTCTTGTCCTGTACCGGTGTTTCGTACACCTCCGTTAAAGTCCAGTTCCGGCTTGGAATAATTCCGTGCCGGCTTCCGTTTCCCTGAGTGGACCTCCCGGTCCAGTTCCAGTCCAGTTCCAGTCCTGTTCCAGTCCAGTTCCAGTCCAGTTCCGGTGTTTTATACACCTCCGTTCAAGTCCAGTTCCGGCTTGGAACAAGTTCCGTGCCGCCTTCCGTTTTCCTGAGTGGACCTCCCGGTCCAGTTCCAGTCCAGTTCCAGTCCAGTTCCAGTCCAGTTCCGGTGTTTTATACACCTCCGTTCAAGTCCAGTTCCGGCTTGGAACAAGTTCCGCGCCGCCTTCCGTTTTCCTGAGTGGACCTCCCGGTCCAGTTCCAGTCCAGTTCCAGTCCAGTTCCAGTCCTGTTCCTGTCCAGTTCCGGTGTTTTATACACCTCCGTTCAAGTCCAGTTCCGGCTTGGAACAAGTTCCGTGCCGTCTTCCGTTTTCCTGTGTGGACCTCCCGGTCCAGTTCCAGTCCTGACCCGGTGCCGCCACTCCACCTTCCCTACCCAGTTCCGGCTTGGAACTGTAGGGCACTTCCGCACCCAGTCCGGCTTGGACTCCTAGTCCTGCACCCTTTTGGTTCCGGCTTGGAACCTACCTTGACTTTCAAGCCCAGCTCCGGCTTGGAGCAGTCCGTAAGGGACTCTACTTATGTTTGTTAATTAACCTGTTTTCCTTTCCTGTACAGCTTTGGGACTACCCCAACGCTTAAATAAAATTCCATTTTCTTGAATCTGTCTCCTGGTCGTTGCACTTGGGTTCGTCCCGTATCAGGATCGTAACACTATCCACATCATCCCAAAGGTGCTCTATTGGATTGAGATCTGGGGACTGTGCAGGCCATTGGAATAAACTTAAGTCACGGTCATGTTTGTGGAACAAGCTTGAGATGATGCATGCTTTGTGACATGGCACATTATCCTGCTCGAAGTATTTATTTGAAAAAGGTCAAACTGTGGCCATAAAGGGATTCACATGGTCAGCAACAATGATTAGGTATGGTGTGGCATTCAAATGATGCTCAATTGGCATTAGGGGGCCTAGTGTGTGCCAAGAAACCATTCCCCACACCATTACACCACCATCAGCCTGCACCATTGACACAAGGCAGGATGGATCCATGGATTAATGCTGTTTATGCCAAATTCTGACCCTACCATCTGCATGTCACAGCAGAAATCAAAATTTGTCAGACCGGTTGATGTTTTTCCAATCTTAAATCGTTCAGTTTTAGTGATTGCGTGCCCACTGTAGCCTCATCTTCCTGTTCTTAGCTGAAAGGAGTGGAACCGTGGGCATATGCTGTTATTTCAGCATTTGTGGCTTTTCTGTTAGCTTGAACTAGTCTGTCTATTGTCCTCTAACCTTGATAATTAACAAGGTGTTTTCGCCAACAGAACTGCCGCTCACTGGAGTTTTTTGTGTATCGCATCAATCTCTGTAAGCTCTAGAGAGTGTAGTGCGTCAAAACCCCAGGAGGGCAGCTGTTTCTGAGATGCTGGAACCAACTGGAAGTCTGGCACCAACAATGTTGTAGTATGTTTACTTTGTAGATAGAGTGACGATAGAGATCCAGCAGAGTAATCGAGCTAATCTACTAGACCAAAAGTGGTTTATCACTAGGATATTTGACACCTGCCTTTACTCCCTTCGCGACCATTACCAAGAAGAAAATGTAATGTAGGCTATTCAATTTGGCAAAAAAGTGCCCCCTGGTGTTAGGTTTCTATATGAATTATTAGACAACCTTGACGTTCCGATTGAGGAAAACCGCTACAAGGAGCGCCAGAGAGAATAACCCCCTAAACGGGTTATTGACTGATTCCCCCTGTTCCACTCTGCAGTGAGTTGATAAGAGCGTGGGCAATACGCTCAGGTGAGCGGCTCTCTTTCTTTTCGATGCGGCGTGGATTATTCTAGGATGCCTGCCAGGTCTGTGAACGAACACCTGATGAGCGGCTCAGTCCATTGCCTCAAGAAGGCACGGAACATGGCTTATAATATACCGTGCTAGCTACATAACTCATGAACGGGAAACATTTTTAAGAGACATATAGCCTAGATTCGAAATGGATTATAGACTGAAATTATTTTTTTAAAGTACACTAAAGGTAAGTAACACATTTGTATCTTAACTATACATTAAGTTGTATTCTTGTTATTCATAGATAATTCCAAACTCATAAAAAACTGGACGACGTTGACGCTATCTATAACCTATAACGTGTTGAATGTAATACGTCTAACTCTGAACATATTTTCGTATTCCATCTGCAGTGTTCACGAGATTATTAGCTACGTTTAAAAATGAGAAAGTAGATAAGTATACTTGTTGAACCGTTAACTGCAGCCTATGCTACTAACTAAACATAGATCTGCCTAATTTGTAGCAACGTCGGTTAGTTACATTATATAATTACTGTGCCTCTACAATACATTGTTGCATTGTTAAATCCTTTCCCTGTATTGACTCGAGTACAGGCTAAATTTTCGCCTTTGTTGGTAGTATCTTGATGTCCCTTTTTCGTGTAAAAATCTCTTGTGGAAAACTGTTGCAGAAATCTTTAATACATGCATTAGAAAGATTACATTTATAATTCATTTATTTGTATTTTCTGCCTTTTTTTATGTATAACCTAATAAGTTGTGAAATTCTGTGTGTGTATATGTGTGTGTTTTGTTTTTTTCCCCGTAATTTTTTCAATTCGAAATAAGACCCAAACCGATAAGCTTTTTGCATGTATTCAGTGTTAGCGGTGGCGTAGTGTGTATTGTTGGCCGTGTCTCTGTTACTGGAATTATTTGGCGAGCCTTAACTCTTGTTTAATATAAATATATCAGCTTACATAGCTGTTATTAAACACGTATGTTCTTGGATACAAGAGGCATACAATTTGACTGTCAGGAATATAACAGCAATATTAATGTAAATTATATGATTGATATAATTTAGCAATAAGGGGCTGCTTCCTCAAGTATAGCCTCTTGGGATGAAGCTGAACAAAAATGTCTGTGATAAAAAAGAACTGACTACATCAAAATTAAAATCATAAAGCAGCACATTGGTCAGTACGTGCTACTGTAGTCTATTATGCATAGCAATTTTGCAGCTTTTGCAGCTGAACAATATTTTCTCTTGGCAAATAGTATTAGCATACTATTCTCAAAAATCTGCCAAGCTACATTAGAAGCCAGTATCCAAGCTTGCTGTAGTTTCATTCCATTTTAAATCATATGACCATTGGCCGTACCTCTCACACCCACATATTTTGTTCAATAAATATTTCCACACATTTTCTAAGTGAATATTGTAACACGGGGCGTCACGGTGGTACAGTGGATATCACTGTCGCCTCACACCGAGAAGGTCCTGCATGTGTTTGAAAGCCAGGGGCCTTTCTGTGTGGAGTTTGTCGTTTCTCCCTGTGTCTGCGTGGGTTTCCTCTGGATGCTCCAGTTTCCTCCCACATTCCAAAGACATGTAGATTAGGCTAATTGGAGACTCTACATTGCCTATAGGAGTGTGAGTGAATGGTGTGTGTGTGTGTGTGTGTGTGCCCTGCAATGGATTCGCGACCTTTCTGCCTCTCGCCCAATGCATGCTGTGATAGGCAACAGCCTACCCCCCCCCCCCCCCCCCCCCCCATAACGCACTCACGATAGGTAACCCTTGGTCACAAGAATTTACTTGTGGAAGGGAAGGTAGAGTTTTTTTATAGGATAGAATATGTGGAAGAGGGCGATGGAAATCAGGGTTTAGAAGGGAAGGAGAGGGGTTTCCTAAATAGATGGGTCTTCATGGGGGGGCAGTACGGAGAAGAATTGAGGCTGGGAGGAGTGACCAGGTCATCGCAGGTAGGGGAGAACTAGGCGCCTGTTGGTAGCAGAGCGTAGAGCACAAGTTGGGGTGTAGGACCAGACCAAGGCCTGAAGCTATGGGAGTGTAGCTCCTTTAAAAGTCTTGTACGCCAACGCCAGGGTTTTGAATTTGATGTGGGCAGCCACCGGGAGCCAGTGGAGGGAACGCAGGAGTGGGGTTGACATGGGAAAATTTGGGGAGGTTGATGGGCTCCATCATTCTGGGAGAGCTGAAGGGGCTGGATAGAGTGCTGTAGATGCCCGGCCAGGAGGGAGTTGCAGTAGTCCAGTCGGGAGTTGATGAAAGTACGCAGCTGGGCAGCATCCCTGACTGGGAAGGCTCTGATCCGGTGGATATTGTAGAGTGCGAACCTGCAGGATTCCGTTATGGCAGCAATGTGGATTGTGTAAGACAGTTGGCTGTCTAGAGTCACACCAAGATTCCTGGCGGTCTGGGCGGGAGTCACTGTGGTGTTGTCAATGGCCACGGAGAGGTCCTGCAGAGGGCGGGATTTGCCAGGGACTGCAGTGTACGCTATGTCAATGTAATAACGACTATCGCAAGCTGTGATATGCTGTTATGGCTGTTTATGAAAGGTGTTATGCCTGACTCATGACAGTGTGATCACAGCTTTATTCAAGTAAAATGTTACCAGAAGAATTGATACAATGTGAATTGCAACTTTAGTATTGTTATTTATTGTTATTATTTTTTACATGGAGCCACCCTTGTGATAAAACTAAGATGCATTAATCCTAGCGAATAGAGTTCATATGTTAACAATAATTGTTTTTTTGCATTGCTTGCAATGCAGATAGATAAGTCATTGCCAAATATACCCATAAAATACCCATAAAAATGCATGCAGTGTCAATATTCTATATTCTTATTATAACAAGGCTATGCAAGAAAAGTATTTATAACTGTTACAGTCCACCCCTGGAGAGTTGCAACGTAAAGCACAAAAAACCTGGTAATGGTAAAATAGATTAATTTATTAACTAAAAGAAATAAGTTATCTTAACAAATTGCAAAAACAGACAAGGGCAGCGTGGAACCCTGATGGTTGCCGAAGAGTGAGGCCCCATTGGCCATCACGGGTCTCCTTATAAAAGGGTTTTTCGACAGGTGCCGCTAATCCTACAATCAAAGAAAAAGAGCAAAAACAAAACACAAAAGAAAACACAACAATATCCACCAGTTAGAGGACTGGGGACCTAACACCCCCACCCTTAAATGGTGACACCCGTCACCACAAAGCAATAAATAAATATTGAAACAGGGATTTGCCTGAAAATCCACTGGTAACAAATGCACAGCACCATCTCCAACAACACTGGCACCTAGGGAATTGAAGCATCGAGGGAAAGAAAACAAGGCTGAGAGACCAGCAAACCAATTTCCCTTGACAGGCTACAGCCACTGCCCAGTCCCACTAGGGGCCACATGTATAAAACTCTGAGTAAAAGAATGCGTAAAAGAATGCTGAGGGGGAAAGTCGCAAATCTGCTTGCGCAAAGTTTTGCATTTTCTCCCTCTGCCTCAGAGTGTCGCCATATCATATTGACTCCAAACACTGCGCACGTATGGTGTCCAGCATGTGCAGAGGTATGCTGGTTCTCTTATTTTATACATCTGAATTTCTGTGCGGAAACTCGCTTACGCAGCTTTCTTTAGGCTGCTATGACTGTAGCAGCCTAAAATGCTTGATTTCGCGGCAGCTTTTCTTAAAAGTTGCGATGCAAAGTGTGATGTGTTGTGTGTGTTTGTTGCGATGAAGTTGCGGTAATTAGTGAAAGTTGCAAATAAAA
The DNA here is from genome assembly GCA_029718625.1 of Synaphobranchus kaupii. Classification (NCBI taxonomy): domain Eukaryota; kingdom Metazoa; phylum Chordata; class Actinopteri; order Anguilliformes; family Synaphobranchidae; genus Synaphobranchus; species Synaphobranchus kaupii. Next base: position 17,913,493 of record CM056381.1, on the reverse strand, counting down.
ATTGAGATTTCAAAAATATATACGTATCTAATTCAATAAAAAATCAAAAGTAATATACATGTAAGTTCAGTGAGAATGAACAGTACTCTATAACACAACTGGAAATATTGTGGAGGCTCAATATACCAAAAAATTTAGTTTTATTTGTATATTGAAATGTGAAACCCAAACGTGCTTTTATTATGAAACCGTTTTTACGCTTAGTAACGATGTGCAAATTGACCCTGCTGTATGAGACTCGGTACAACGGAGGAGATATTTTAATAAAAGTATTTTGTAAGTGGCCTATTTGTGTTTGAAATGATTTGTGTTGCGGCCCCTATGAGCCGGGGTCGTAACACAACGATTTGACAATTTTTCGCGGGAAAATTGCGGTGATTGGAAAAAAATGCAAGCTCTTGCAACTTTTGCGGAGTTTCGTTGATTTCGCGTTAATAGTTGCGATCGCGAAATCGCAAAATCCTGGAGGGACTGACTGCCATTAGGCAACAAGGGGCGAGACAACCCAACTTATAGATATGAGTTGTAACACTGTTAACATGTATACGGCAGCAGGGGACTCTGCTTGTACACAGTGAAAGGTGTATATCTTTCACCACAGTCGCATAAAGCCCCGTCCAGAGTTGCACAAAGTCCCGCATGGAGTCATGCCACATGCCACTAGGGGCACCATTTAGTGGTCTGTGGATGTAACAACAACATCAATACTCATCCCTGCTATATTACATTACATTACATTACAGGCATGTTCAGTCTTTCTAAAACACATTGACTACTGAGTTAAAGGCAAAATGGGGTGACACTGGGTCTGCAAAGCAAGAATGTGAACACCTGTATCTGTGCCAACAGTTAAAAATTATGGGGTGCTGAACGAATTATTTATGAGGCCAATATAATATCACGGGTACTGTGTTTTGACATGGGGTTACTAGTGTGCACGAAGGTGCTGTACTTAGACTGCCTAGTGTAGCTATGTATGGACTGTATTTCCTTTCGAAAGTTCTGGGTTTCACAGGGTGGTATTGTGGAGTTTCAGTTGAGAAAATAGACTATTAACCAAGAAGCAAGTTCAAATACCTGGTGGAGCCTGCCGCTATTGACCCACTGAACAAGTTACATGAATTGGTTCAGTTAATATTCAGCTGCATAAATGGAATCATACTATATACTGTATGTACATATTATGTACACTACTATGCCTGGACAGTGGTGTTTCCTAAGCATGCAAGTAATGTTTTGTAATTCTAGCTTTTGTCCATTTAGGCAAAATTATTTTTGGTGTAGATTCAGCGACATCTACAGTGAAGGTCATGTGGTTTCAACAGAAAATAAACAACTGGTAAATGCAAGCCTCCAACTACTGGTAGAATTAGCAGGGTGGTTGATTGCAGCATGGGGGAATGGCCACTAAAAGGCTACTATGGACTCCAGACACTCAGCTCACCAAATCCACCCAGTGTGCAACTCTGTGTGTTTAGTTGGTCCCGAAAGAGCATTGTCCACAGTGGATTCTACATCTAATATTCTGCTTGGCCACTGAAAACCAACTGTTCCGCATTGAACCCATCAGAGAGGACCATTTCAGCATCCTTTTGAAGTAATCACTGTTGCAGAAAATGTACAGCCTGTACTTTCATCATTGAAGTGAAACAGATTCGACATGTGGATTGCAAAGAAGATAGACGTGTTACTCTGTTGCCTTTCAGGGTTTTTATTTTTTTCCACAAATAATGTGTGCGCAAATTCAGGAAAGAACTGTCTGTCCCTGTCCTGTGTCATCTGGGGCATATTGTACTGTAAACAAAATGACATAGTTTCAGAGAATTTGCAGTCATGGCTAGTTCAGAGCTTCCAGGTTGACGTGTGAAATGTCTAAGTTTGAGTGGTCGGCAGTTTTTCTCCCAGGAATGCAGGCCGGTAGTCCTGCTCGGTGAGGTCAGGCCGGCATTGGCCAACATTGCGTTGCAATCCAGGCTTCGTGTCTGACCCTCTGCTCTTATAATGCGAGGTGCACAGAGGATGAGGTGATACTCTAGTTTTTCTCAGCAATAACACCTAAATTCAATGGCTTCCTGCTCTGGCCTACCCCAGCACCTCAAGGCCCTTGCCTCTGACAGGAGAGGTGCGGTTGTGCATGCTGCAGGCCATCTTCCTCGCCCATCTAATCTCATCCTGCCATGTTCTGTCCCTGATTATTTCTGTCATCTCCATTTGTCTGCCTAATGGAGCTCTCTGCTTGTGGGATAGTTTCCATTAGGTAAGACATCACAGAAATCGAAACTGTAGGAGTTATAACACAGAGCTGTCCTCAGTTTACGGCCTTTGCCTCCAGGCCTGGAGAGCCATGGTCACATATTATCTTCGGATGTCCAGAAGCACATTTATCCAGGTATTTTCAATTTGATTTCACGATGGTTATCATCTTGATGCTTGTGTCGCGTACCATACCTTTACGTAAGGAGAGCCGTCTTTTGTTGTGTATGGAAAAAACATCTTCACGTGGATTGCTTTATCTCTTTGCGTTATGTTTTGGGGCACCACCGTGAGATACATTATAAAATGGTGGGTCGACTTCAACGTGAGCATCATATATATTTGTATGCTGGCTAGATAAGTACACTGCATGAAACGCTGCATTTGTGGGGGCGGGGCTTACACTACAGGGCACAAATCCAAAAAATGGACTGTATCTGGTCACTTGCAGATGTGTGCTTGGTTGCTTGCCATCAAAAACAGACATATCATCTCATCTTGTTGCTGGAGGTGTTCTTGTCCACAAACTTGCCATATATTCCAGACATGACCATCCACTTCTCCACAAATCCCCTATCACAGACGTGGCCCGAGAGTGCGCAGAAGTTTCTGGAAATATATACGAGTCAACACGGGAAACTACCGCCCACGGCGGCAAATTTCACAGAAATTGAATAGGTCGGATGTCTTCCATAAACTCCCCTTTTCATGCAGTCTTACTGACTGTAACATTAACCCTTTGATTTTAACAAGCAGATTGAAAGTAATTTCAAACAAGTGTGCTACTGTGGAACTCTTGAAGAGTCATTCCATGTGCTTTCATTGGAACCAATAATTTGTCATAGTACATGAATAGGAATTAATGTACGGCAAAAAAAAACTACCCCTGAAAGATGTACATGTGATGAAAGTGATGTAGTCATAACATGATCTTTTCTGACTTCTTCAGTAGTTAGATTTTCTATTTTAAAGCCACATTCTACACAAGCAAATAGGTGGATTGAAGAGGCAACTGACCTCTTACACAGGAGATAATTAGATGCTGAGTATTTCACAACACTGCAACACAAATGCTAAAGAAAAAACATTTTTTTGAATGGTTCAAAGCCAACACAGAACAGGCCTAGTACATACGAACGTTGTCACTGAGAACGCGTTATTACATCCCCTCGTCTGTTGCAGGTGTGTTAGGACAAGGACAAGACAGGGACACGAGTGTCAGGTTTTTTAGTGCTACTGCTTCTAGTGCTACTGCGGCTGTCATCGATTTTCCATTATGATAAATGTTATTACATTTCAGGACTATACTGCCAAGAAGTCAACCAGGATCCATAGGATCGCAGCTTGGGTCCCTGAGTAGCAGAATTTAGTTGGCGACAACAGGCAACAGAGAGCCATATTTCTTCTGCGCGCATGAAATTATCCTGAGGGTGCACAGTGTGATTTACTGCACGGGACAATATTAATCTTATTGGCTTCTGGCGGCTTTATAGGCTTGTGGGCCCAATTAAATGAAAGTCTCGACTCCTGCACTGATCATAAAGTGCAAACCCAAGCGCTAGCTAAGGGTGCCTAATCATCGATTAGCGGATTGGTCCTGATTTAATGCCAGCCCGAAAATAGTTACTTTAAACCAATTTTAATGTCTTTGTCTGTAGCAGAAGTCATAGGTCTACACTGTGGCAGCAGTGAGTTCATTATAGGCTATGGATAAAAAAAACAAAGTAGGTTACAGACACATTTGTGTTTTTGGGTGTGTGTCCAGTAGGGTGGAACATATCAGGAACTGTAAAAAAAATAAAAAAGACAACAATCCGCTTGATATCTGCCCCACTGAAACACTGAGACAGCAACTTGAGAGCAGCTGTCAATGATGGACTCATTGTCACAACCAGCACCGTCCTCCTTGAACCCGATCCATGGAGTTGGGAAACACCTAAACTTTAAGTAATTAAATGTTCAGTAAATAAACGTGGTTAAGCGGTCCACCGTCTTGTTTCCGGCAAGCAGGAGTGCCATGCTTAAGGGGTAAAAACGTGCAGCCAGGGCCTGAGAAAAAACATGGAGAGATTGCTGAATTGCACCCTCCAGGTTCAGGATGAAAAAAGAGCCTTACTGTCCACTGGAGGATATATCAGCAGCAGTCAGTGATGTCAGCCGTACTCATCAACTGCCACCTTTTCACTGAGCTGTAAAAACAGACGCGCGATCCAAGACAAGGGCACATCAGTCCCTCTGTCGCAGTTGATTCGAGATTGAAAGGCGAGCCATCAAAAGCCAGACGGCCATGAGCTCGCTTGCAGGCGATAGGGATCCCAAAATACCTTTTCCATTCCCTCTGCTGTAGCTCGCAGGGCGGGGGGGGGGAGCTCTGGTCCTCCTAATCTGTTATCTCTGCTCGGTATCTGTCACGCTAGCCCACCCCCCCCCCCCCTGCACTGTCATCTATCACTCTGAGATCCTGGTGCTCACCTGTCTAATGGGGACCCAGTGACTGTGCAGCTCGGGTCTGTTGCCGGCCTGCGCGCAGTGCTTGTGTGTGGTCAGCTAGCTTGACTAAATGCATTCTGTAGTTAGCGGGCTTGTCTGCTGTCTGTAGCCTGCCTGCATGCAGACTGATAGTGGGACTGTGTGCGGTCTGTAGTGGCCGTGTGTACAGTCTACGGTGGGGTTGTGTGTGGTCTACAGTGGCCATGTGTGCGGTCTACAGTGGGTTTTTGTGCAGTCTATAGTGGCTAAGTGTGCAGTCTACAGTGGGTGTTTGTGCAGTATACAGTGGCCATGTGTGCAGTTTACAGTGGTTTTTTTTGCAGTCTATAGTGGCTTTGTGCAAAGTCTACACTCTCAGAAATAAAGATACAGTGAAGGTACATGTTTCTTCTTTAAGGTGCAAATTTACAAAATGGACCCTTATGGCCTGATTTACTAAGACCTTTAGCGTGTGCAAATACATTTAGCAAAACCAATAAGATGAAAGATGATTGGTCATGGTATTTGTTTTGCACTAATCATTAGTTGTGTTATTAGTTTTGCTTGGGCCAAAGGTTTTTGCACCTGCTAAAGGTCTTAGTAAATCAGGCCCTTAACAATAATGTTCTATTTGGGTACTAATAAGTACCTTTTCAAGCAAAAAAGGTACAAATTAATTATGTATTGCTGGCTAGTACAATGTATGTATCTATAGGGTACCACCCCAGTGACAAGCATTTGTAATATTTTAGGTAAATTTAGTACCTTTTTTCTGAGAGTGTGCAGTGGGTTTATGTGCCGTCTACAGTGGCCATGTGTGCACTGTGCAGTCTTTACAGTGGACTTGTAAAGTGGTCAGGAGAAGGGGTGTGAGGTGAGAACAGGTCTGTGATAATCAGGTGCAAAAGAGTGGCTTTTTTTATATGAGGGCTATTTTTGTATTCAGGATAGAGGAGAATATTATTGAACACGAGGAAGTCACCTGGGTTGCACCCTGCCCTCGTTCTGTGGCCTGGTTTAGGAGTTCCGGTCAGTATTTAAGCTGTTGACCTATTTTTAATAATGACGGGGATGCATTTAACAACGACAATGGCATATTCAGTCCTTTATCTTATCACTGCTGATATGGTATCTATCTCCTGTCATTGCAATGTCATTGAAATGCCAGATTGCAACAGGAACAAATGACAGTGAAAGCCAGCATGGTAAGGACAGTAAGCCACAAGACACCGAACCCAGGCAACGACCCCAGGATTTCACAGCGATACAGGCCAATGACGGCCTAGACCCAACGCAGTGAGCCCGGCCAATGACAGCAAGATGTCGCACCATTGTGCGGGCCAATGGCAGCAAGACTCAGCGCAGTCCCGCCAATGATGCCAAAGTGTTGCGCAGTGATAAGGGAAAAAAGACTGTGACAAAGGCAGTGAACACAGCCAGCGACACAGAGGGGTCTCGTGATGCAGCCCATTGGCTCTGCGAACCCAACAGGTGCAGGGCTAAGTAAGCAGGGACCAGGTACAGCGACAGGAGCCAATGACAGGATCATAAACCGGCAGTTCAATAACTGCACAACGTCTGTTACGTCCCAATTCTCAAAGAAAATAGAATCCAACTTAAGCATTATTCTTTGTTAAAGAACAAAGAGTGATGTAAGTAGTAAAAAAAAGAAATTCGGGTTTTATGGAGCTCCAAATCACAAACCTACAGCTCCTGGTTTCTGTAATGAAATCCAAGTTTGCTGATGCATTGCAGGATTGAGGACTCAAGTGACCTATTCTGCTCTCACACATCTGGGAGTCAATTAACTATGTGCCAAGCCGGCTAAATGCATACAGTGGAAAGTGATTTTGAAGATATGTCCGTACATATATCCACAGATGGATTGAGTCACGATCGCTGGTGTCAGCAGTGACAACTCCATCCACTGTGGGTGTCAGCTACCACCGTAATTTGAAGATTTTGCAACGGAACAATCCTCAAGTTGAGAGGAATTCAGTGTTTGTGTGGTAGGCATTTAAGAGACAACCGTGTCACCTCTTCTTTCAAGAAACAAAATGCTTTGAAAAGATCTTCATTAACAATCAGCGTGGTTTGTTTGGCCCCAGAAATACAGTTTTGAAAATTTCCACCATAATTTGAATTCAGTCTCTATACACAAAATCTGACAAAGAAAATGAGAAATAATGCAGTTGTTATGCACTTTAATGTGTATTAATTCACAATAAAAAGATAGCAGGGCTGCTGAGGGCCTGTGCTGCTAATGCAATAAACTTTGGTGTAGTGATGCTCCCCATGGTCTGGTATCAGTTTCTGACCATGTCAGTGCCAACTGGCCAGCAACCCCACAGAGGAGCACATAATTATCTCTAACGTTAGGTACAGGTGGCTTTAGATGGTTGGATTCTTGTCTCATTGCACATGTCGTGTACATGCATTATTCCTGTCACAGTAACAATATGTGACCCACTCTACAAAAATGAGTCTGATGTGGCTAAAACAAAAAAGGGAGTTATTCATATGGCTTGAAAGAGCATAAAATAAGTTTAAAATTGATGTATGTTGGAGCGCTCTAGGGTATTGCATTGATTTTTTATGATTTTTTTAAATAATATATTTTAGCTGCTCTCTTCCCTTGCCCAGGTTTCATTACTTGAGCCATGTTCAAAACCAACATTCCCATAACTTTTGCTCAGGAAAAACTGTATGTGCACATACATGTGCATACGATATCGACGCTAGGCTTCAACCTAAAATGAAACTCGGGGGTGAATATAAAGACGATCGCAATGGGGTCAAAAACTCGCCAATTTTACGCATCACAGCGAACAAAAGAATTAACTTGAAACAAAAGAGTCAAAAAAATCCTTTAATAAAACAACTTTAGGAATCAAAATCAATACTTCTTTCGGTTTTATCTGAGAATATGGATATAAAAGAAGCAAAACAAACTAATAAAAAAAAATTATTTTTCAGAAAAAAAATCACAACCCCAAAAACCCCACAACATTCAATCGCCCATTACATGTAAACATATACAGATCCTTTCCAAAAAATTAGAATATCATGGAAAAGTTTTTTTTTTCCATAATTCCATTCAAAAAGTGAAACTTTCATAGATTATAGATTCATTACACACAAAGTGAAATATTTCTAGCCTTTATTTGTTTCATTTTTCATAATTTTGGCTTACAGCTCCAGAAAACCCCCAAAACAGTATTTCAAGAAATTAGAATAGTGTGTCGAAAATCAGCATTTACTTCAGGTTTTTATTTCATTTTTTTGCTGATTTTCGACACACTATTCTAATTTCTTGAAATACTGTTTTGGGGGTTTTCTGGAGCTGTAAGCCAAAATTATGAAAAATGAAACAAATAAAGGCTAGAAATATTTCACTTTGTGTGTAATGAATCTATAATCTATGAAAGTTTCACTTTTTGAATGGAATTATGAAAAAAAAAAAAACTTTTCCATGATATTCTAATTTTTTGGAAAGGATCTGTATATGCGACATCCGACTCATTATTGCAGAGCGGGTCACATATGTTCCTGTTCAATTACACGTACCAGACACCAAATGTACATTTTACACAATACATTTATATAATAATTTAATTTAACAAATGAAATTATACATTTTTCTTTATGCCATTTATATCAGTGGGCTGACATTAGGTGTATTTATTGGCATCCCAAAGAGCCAGCAAGAATGTTCCAACGCTGACCATCAGCAAAGGCCTAACAAAAATCATCCAAACTGGCTATTGTCGTGTTTTACTCTTTGGCAAGCAAGCTATGAGTAATTGATGGGGCTGTTCTAATGTACTAATCTCTGGCCAATGTAGACGGCTATAGTCATGTTTTTTTCGCTGTATGCCAATGCTAAAAGGTAACGTAGGGCCAATTGGCCCTTTCAATAGGCATTGGCATGTTGCATAGCCTAAATGTGCTTTGACACTGCTGGACCATTATTGGCTGTTGAGTACATAGCACCAGTGGTTGAATACAGCACAAACAATGGGGACCCAGAGTTGGCTTTACATGAATACTGTTGTAGACTATATTTGACAGTATACAATGCTGAACGATCCAGGCCACGAGTACAAGGCTTTAGCTACTGGGCGAGTGGCAGGGGATGTTAACGAACGGGTAACCCTTGGAACCCTGAGAGACTGAAGTCTACAAAATCAAAGTGTCATTGCCTGAAGCCATTTTTTTTTCTCCAGTACTGTAGACTCATGGTCAGCTAATGATATAGCCCAGACTCTCTAACAAGCAATGTTTCTGCAATACGGACCATCCTACCTTAATGGTTAGGACCCTTGCTGGGCTGATAAGGAGACAGTGAAAAACACTGAAAAACAGAAAACACTGCGCATATGGTCATGACTCCACTGTTCATGTTTGCTCAGAAATGGCATCAAACGATTCTTGATTATATGCTACGCTGTATTTATCTTTTTTTTATTTCCTTGTTTAATTTTAATTTATGAGTAAAATAGTTTGAGGTTTTTGTTAGTTTGATGTTTAGTAATGTCAGTAACAGATGAGGGAATTTATCACCTCTATGTTTTTGTAATTCAAAAACTATGAGCACTTGAGTACTACTTTCATACTTATCCCTTGTGTGCTGTTCGTGTTTTTGTTACTCACCCAGTGTTCGCGGGTCTGGTGGACCCACAACATTATTTGGTTTTTAAAACAATAAAGCCATAACAATTTACATAAAAATACTTCACAGATATTGACTTTATCTCAATTACAAGCAATATAGACAGCATATATGGTTAATATTGACCATTTACCTAGATCACATTTATCAATAAAAGTGATATTTGTTTTTTGTGATAAAACGTGATTTTTGTGTTCTTTTACATGTTTATCACAGACAATGAGCCAAGGCCAATGAGTCTCAGGCTTACCCATGTATCATTTTTCTTTTAGTAAACATTGAATACGGGTCCCACAGACCCGAACACCACACAAGGGTTAAGCACCACAGCAAATAAAGGCAAGTCACGTGACCAATCTGTTGCAATTCAAAGGAAAATTATCTATCTTACCAAAAACAAAGGCTTTCATAACGTTCTGAAATGTTCTTCTTGTTATTCTCAGATTTTTTCCTTCAGTGTTTCCTCTATTCTGGTATTTTCCTGTGTCACTTTGCTGTCCCTTGAACAATCGCGTTCTGTGGGGTCTGGAAAAAGCTCAGGAAAAATGGCCTGTAGTTGATGAAACAAACTTACAGAGCAACTGTAGTGGGGGATTTTTGATCAGACCCCCCCACCCCCTTCCCCCTTTGCTATTTATAATAAAGTGTCACGTGGGTTGTTAATGTCTGAGATGACTCATGTCTGATGGTGGGAAGTTGGAACAGACAACAACCCTTGAAAAGTCATGCAGATGTGTGTGACCATCCACTGCCAATTCCTACAGAACTCAAAATACATAAGTTTATGAGCCGCATCTCTGGATTAACAATAGATATGTATCGCCTGTAGCTGAAAACACCTGAGGTATGTGACACTCGTAACACGTGGCTGTATTTGTGGTTGTAAGGTTGCTCTTTAATGGAGGAACGTATTTACAAATAATCAGGTTAAAATCCATGAGCTTTCTCATTGCCAGCAGCCATACCACCATGCAATCTGCTCCTGCTGAATTGCTGAAGCTAAGCGGGTGTGGGCTTGGTTAGTACTTGGATGGGAGACCTCCTGGGAAAACTAAGTTGCTGCTGGAAGTGGTGTTGGTGGACCAGTAGGTGGCAATCTTCTCTCTGGTCAAATAAATCCCAACGCCCCAGTACAGTGATGGGGACACTGTGCTGTAGGAGATGCCGTCTTTCAGATGAGACGTTAAACCGAGGTCCTGACTCACTGTGGTCATTAAAGATCCCATGACACTTATCGTAAAGAGTAGGGGTTTCCCCGGTGTCCTGGCTAAATTCCCAACCTGGCTCTTTCAATCTGCCACCTAATCATCCCCCAGTTTAAATTGGCTAATAATCACTCTCTCTCTCAACCACCTCAGCTGATGTGTGGTGAGCATTCTGGCGCAAAATGGCTGCCGCTGCATCACCCAGGTGGGTGCTACACGTTGGTGGTGGTAGAGGCGAGTTTCCCTCTCATCACTGTAAGCGCTTTGAGTATAGAAAGGCGCTATATAAATGCAAGGTATTATTATTATTATTATTATTGAAGGAGCCAAGACCAAGGATAGCTGGAGCATATATTCAAATAAAAATAAAAAACCTTACAGTAATACAGTAATAAATGAGTAGATGAGGAAAAAATTGGTCATAATAACAATTTGCCAACAGTGAAACTGTTGTCAACTTTGTTGCTCTGCTCTACCTGGTTTGATACGCTAAGACCTTGCCAGTAAGGAAAAAAGTCTTATGACTTATGTTATTAAACAGAGTGGTGTGAAGGTGATGAGTGGACTCACACACCGCCACACTGTCAGTGTGGTTGATTGCAATGCGTGCAGTAACTTCTCCTACTTTAAACGTCCTTTATTAGCAAGTACCGTCTCCGTGCCAGATCCTTCAAACCATCCTTTATGTATCTGACTGCCGAATGACTGTTCTTCAAAGTACATTGAAAATATACAGTCAAGCCGGAAAGTCTGCACACCCCTTTCACCTTCTCCACATTTTATTACATTACAGACTTATACTACAATAGATTGAGTTCATTTTTTGCCTCAAACATCTACACACAATAACCAATAATAATGACGTGAAAACAGGTTTTTAGAAAATTTCCAATTTTATTTTACTGACAAAAATAGGTTATTTAGGGGTTACATATCTGTACACACCCTTAGCCTAATACTTGGTTGCTGCACCTTTGGCAGCGATTACAGCTTCAAGGCGTCTTGGGAAAGAAGCTACGAGCTTGGCACACTTGTTTCTGGACATTTTTGCCCATTCCTCTTGGCATATCCTTGCAAGCTCCGTCAGGTTGGATGGGGAGCGTCGGTACACAGCCATTTTCAGCTCTTTCCACAGATGTTCAATTGGATTCAGGTCTGGGCTCTGGCTGGGCCACTCAAGGACATGCACAGACTTTCTCCGAAGCCACTCCTTTGTTCTCTTGTCTGTGTGCTTCGGGTCGTTGTCATGTTGGAAGGTAAACCTTCGCCCCAGTCTGAGGTCCAGAGCGCTCTGGAGCAGGTTTTCTTCAAGGATCTCGGTGTACTTAGCTGCATTCATCTTTCCTTCTATCAGGACTAGTCACCCCGTTCCCGCTGCTGAAAAACATCCCCACATCATGATGCTGCCACCGCCATGCTTCACTGTAGGGATGGTATTAGCCAGGTGATGAGCGGTGCCTGGTTTCCTCCAGACTTGGTATTCAGGCCAAAAAGTTACATTTTGGTTTCATCAGACCAGAGAATCTTGATTCTCATGGTTTGAGAGTCCTCTAGGTGCCTTTTGGCAAACTCCAAGCGGGCTGCGATGTGCCTTTTACTAAGGAGGGGCTTCCGTCTGGCCACTCTACCATAAAGGCCTGATTGGTGGAGTACTGCCTGGATGGTTGATCTTCTGAAAGGTTCTCCCATCTCCACAAGGATACGCTGGAGCTCTGTCAGAGTGACCCTCGGGTTCCTGCTCACCTCCCTGGCCAAGGCCCGTCTTCCCTGATTGCTCAGTTTGGCCGGGCGGCCAGGTCTAGGAAGATTCTTGGTGGTTCCAAACTTCTTCCATTTACGAATGATGGTGGCCACTGTGCTCTTTGGGACCTGTAAAGCTGCAGAGATTTTTCCATACCCTTCTCCAGATCTATGCCTTGACACAATCCTGTTTCTGAGGTCTGCAGATAATTCCTTTGACCCCATGGCTTGGAGTTTGCTCTGACATGCACTGTCAACTGTGGGACCTTATATAGGCAGGTGTTGGCAATCCCCAATCATGTCCAATCAATTGAATTTATCACAGGTGGACTCCAATTAAGTTGTAGAAACATGTGTACATATGATATTTTACATTTTGATTTTTAATAAATTAGCACAAATGTCTAAAAACCTGTTTTCACTTTGTCATTATGGGCTATTTTGTGTAGAATTTTGAGACAAAAAATGAAAAAATGAACTCAATCTATTGTAGAATATGTCTGTAACGTAATAAAACGTGGAGAAGGTGAAAGGGGTGTGCAGACTTTCCGGCTTGACTGTAGGTCATGAATTAATTCATTGCGCATAAAGCTGAATTCTGTATAGTCTGTGGGCAATACCTGGGCCATTGATACATGTCACTGTGGACTACATGTGTATGGTATTGCTGTGCGGTATTGACTTGTTTTAGCATGAAAAGAAAATCAAAGTATTGCCTTTGAAGTAGACATTATCAAAGTGGCGGCTCATATACTTACCGGAGTGTTTCTTGTCATTTTCAATATGATGACATTTTCTCCTTACATGATGGACACAAGTCTTATTCTATATGCTGTAAGAGATACAATGAAAGGTTTTTAAAGATATTAATTAATTGGACTATTTTTGTTAATTGCAAAATTGGTATTTATTTTCTTTGACAAGTATTTGCATCCCACAAACGCCATGTATGGCATTCAGTCTTTGTTGAGTCACAAACATCACAATGTTGTCACGACTCAAAAGCAATAGCTAAATGTCCTGAAGATGTATAACCTGGAGAACAGATGGCCGTAACAAAGAGTGACAACTTAACATGTAATCTTAAAATGTTCTGGGCGCATTCTATGTGTGTAGGTGTGATGCCGATATTAATTCACTAGAATATCTGCTCCTGAGACCAAAAATAACAAAATTGGATCTGGACACACACACAGGCACATGTGCATGCACACACGAGAGAGAGAGAGAGAGAGAGAGAGAGAGAGAGAGAGAGAGAGAGCGAGAGCGAGAGCGAGAGAGAAAATATTGATTTTACCTCTACCACCACCTAGTGGTCTAGTGAGCAATTACAACACTTCCAGTGGGAAGAGTAGGTGACATATGTATCTGTTTCTCTGTCCGTCTGTTTGTTTTTCTAAACAAGACAGAAATATGGCCAAATGATGTTGGATATTGAGCTTGATGAACTTGAGCTCATGGTGCAACTCACTTTGTTTGGTGCAGCAAAAATATTCACTGAGCACTTTAATTTAATAAATGATAAATATTGGTTTTAATGCATTGTTAAACCTTAATTGAGTATTGGTTGAGCGTGCCATCGGTACCTTTTCTTCTGACACTATCCCCTTGCACAGCTGTATGTTTGCAAATGGCTGCCCCCGATGCAAGACCTGAACACTGCCTATGACACAATGTACACTGTGATTATTGACTCAGCTGATCGCTGCGGACCGTCACTGTGATGACAGCTGGTTTTCAAGTGCAGGTTGTTCCAACAGCCACATCCGATGGTGTCACACAAGTAGTGTGACTGTGTTTGCGCTGGTAGTGCATTAGCAATTCACCTGAACATCATCTCCATATGGGTTCATTATTTCTTGTGGGTAAGGAGTATTATTATTATTTTATATATTTATTTATTTATTTCCTAGGTATATACTTCCTAGGTATATACTTGACCTTTTAGTTAGATGTTTAAAGCCTTTGGTGGTGTTTTTTGTTCAGAATGCAAACTAATTGCCTTGTATTGTTTAGGGCAAACACAGGTATTTATTCTATCCTATTCTCCTGGCATATCTCCTGGCATTGACACTTTCTTTGCAGTGCTATTATAACCCAATTGGATCTTTGCAACCAGAGTAACCATTTTGATGGAACCATGCCAAACCAAACCTACACTGGCCAAAAAAAAAGTTGCCGTTGCACCCATCATGCATAGTGCCCACTGTACAAGCCTCTGGAGGCAGTGTTATGATCTGGGGTTGCTTCAATTGGTCAGGTCTAGGCTCAGCAACATTATGCAGCAATAAAATCAAGTCAGCTGAGTACATGAATGTACTGAATGACCAGGTTATCCCATCAATGGGCATATTCCAGGGCGACAATGCCAAGATTCATCGGGCTCAAATTGTGAAAGAGTGGTTCAGGGAGCATCAGGAATCATTTTCACACATGAATTGGCCACCAGAGTTCTGACCTTAATCCCATTGAAAGTCTTTAGGATGTGCTGGAGAAGACTTTACAGAGTGGTTTGACTCTCCCGTCGTCAAGATCTCGGCCAAAAATGAATGCAACTCTAAATGGAAATAAATGTTGTGACGTTGCATAAGGTTGTCGAAACAATGCCACGATGAATGTGCGCCGTAATCAAAGCTAAATGAAGCCTAACAAAATATTAGGGTGAGCAACTTTTTTTTTTGGCCAGGCAGTGTAGCTGGCTTTACTGACTAGGCTGGCCTGGGTTGTCATTGTAGTATCTGTGGTATAATACATCACAGAGGATGCTGCAGAGGTCAGATAGTGCTACAAATATTGCTCTGCATTTTAACGTAGACTCTTTAAAAAGGTTTAAAGTAGCTTTTTTAAAAGACAAAGCTCAAGAAAACGATCTTGAGAAACTATGTGTATTTTCAAAACACAATAGTCAAATCAAAGATTTTATCATTAGCCACTTCCCCTTGCTTTTGCGGTTATGGCACTGTGAATTATCAGTGGAGCTACAAAGGGTTATTTTCAGCACTGAAGTGCCCTGCTGATAAGCTCTATTCATGTCATAAAACATTGTGCTTGTGCTCAAAAACAGCATGGTGAGATGATTACTATTACATTTACAGCACTCAAGAATACTTTTGTTTTCATATCTGCTCACCAGACAATCTCCAATGTGTTAAATGGAAATGAATATCCAAAGTGAACCTCTCTGTCCATTTTTTTTGTCCCCAAGTGCCAAATTAATGAATGAAAGAAACTTCAGCACACTGGGATTAATTATAGATCTCTGTAATACAGCACAACTCAAAGGAGAGGAGTTAATCAGTCGCTAATAATCAATGGTGGCCTGTGGCTGCCTGGACGTTGTGGGGAGGAACTAATGTAGTGGTAACCATGGCGCCATCATAACCCCACCCTACTCCTGGCGGAACGAGGTCAGTCAGTTAATGGCACAGTCCAGAACGCCTTTAGTAACAGAGCCTACCATAAATATGTCAATCTGCATATATTAACAATATGAATTATTTCAACTATTATTGAATTAAATTTCCTCACTTTGGTTTCTACCTTAGCTTTCAATGTAACATGGAAATTGGAGTCTTAAATTAATTAATTTAAGATTACCAGAAAAAGAGTGTTTACTCAATACAGCAGTAAGCAGTGTTAGGGCTGGGTATGGAACCTCAATACTTTTTGAGCACTGACCGAATCATGTCTGTAGCAAAACTGTCCAAGTATCGAAAAAGTATTCGGTGCCAATTTTCGGTACTTTTTGGCAAAAATTTCTAAAATTATCTGTTAAGTACCAAATCTTTAGCACCACCAGGGAAACTCTTTCTTGTTTTCATTCTTGTTTTTTTTCTTGATTTAAAGCATAATTTTCTTCATTTCATACAGCGGTTTGAGTTGACAACCTTAAACACTGAAGCATTTGAGAGGTTTCGGCTTATTTTGTTAAATGAGAATAAATTTTTTGGATATTGTTGGAAAAATATCTTTACGCTCAGCAAAGAAAGGTATCGAAAAAAGTATCGATTTGGCATCGGTATCGAACACCAGGTATCGAAAGATTTCAAATGATACCCAGCCCTAAGCAGTGTTAGGCAGGGTGCTGTCACTCAGTTCATGGCAGGTTGTGCAGTTTCATGCCTGTTAAGAGTGCCTGGGAGATAAACGGGCCTCTCCATAGAGAGAGGCTGTTTCTGCATGCAAAGTGTATAGATGATGCAAAACCACCACACTGAGATCAGGGCACTGCCTCTAGGGGGAGCTGTTATTCACTGCGAGATCCCTCCCCGGATTGTATGCCTTATACTGTATGGCGGCATATCACCAATGTGGACCAGCGGCATTAGAGAAGCTTCAAAAGGCTTCAAGTATCTGATGGGTCTGTTATATAAGCATAAAAAAACTTTCTTGTACGTGTTTGCTGGTTCTTTCTCATACCGTGTCTAAAACCATCCTCGGGCTATTCAATTGCCAAGGACAGCTCAATTCAATAAGAAGAGTGTTTCCATTTCACTATAATAAAGTGGTGTGAAGTATTGACAGTAACTGAATTTATGAAGGTTACTTAATCATCTTGCTGATTGGTTGGTTGAAGTGCCTTGCCTTCTCAAAAGTAAGGCTTTCGGCCAAACAACAATGGAATATCTATCCATATGGTGATTTCAAAGGGACTGAATTTCGCAAATAAATAATAAGTCGGCAAATGATTCTTCTCCTTGTGTGTTTCCAAGTATGTGGTTTGTGCATGTGCTTAATGGTTGGTATCAGTGCTGTAGTCAAGTCACTAAACTACAAGTCCAAGTCCAGTCACAAGTCACAGGTACTCAAGTCAGTCCAAGTCCGAGTCCAAGTCACCGTTACACAAGTTTGTGTCCAGAAGTCTGTAATGAAAAAAACAATCACATTTTCCAGCTCTCACTACTAAAGATGAAAAAGTATGATTAAAATTTGAGATTAAAAAAGGAGAGAAAAGGAACAGGCATCTCTTAAAATGAATATTTAATATTTTATGTTACACTATATTAACGTTAGCTAGCTAGGCCAACACTTTTCTACAGGAACAAAACGACACGGATATAACGTTAAAGAATGCGCAGCATCTCAACGGACAACCGAAATCCATAATGCACATGCCGCGGGATTAAAAAGTAAAACTCTTCAAGCATACAATGTATTTATCCAGTAAAGCGTTACCTAACGGGGTTCAACAAACGTAACGTTAATGGTTATTGATAACGTTAATAAACTGGAGCTGGACCAACCAGAAAAAATCTAACGTTTTAGGTTTGCCCTGCCTTATTAACGTTAGCTCTGAGGGGGTCATTCATTATCCGCCCTAACGTTAATGTACCTAAGTTAACGTTAACGTTATTTTCCCTCAGCACCCATTGAACTAAAAATTAGATTTTTATTTTATTATAGGCCTACCTTTCAGGATGCTTCCTTGACAGGTGCCGAGTGAAGTTGGATGTTGTCCCCACGACGTCTTCTATTATTTTGTTGCATATAGTGCAAGTTGCTGATCGTTTGCCGTCTTTTATGCCATAATTTGTTAAAGAAAATTTGATCACCCTTGGCACTGCGGCCGCCGCCATCGCAGACATATTTTCCACAACCGAACCGTTACAAGCGTCACGTGACGTGTCGTGATTAAGCCGCATAGCAGTTTGATAGGAGAAACATTTTAGGAGAAAACGTTACCAATATTATCGTAAAAAAATTACATTTTATTTTTTTAATCACATATTTATTGAATCAATTTAGTAAGTTAAGAAACAATAATTATAGTGCAAGTCCGAGTCCGAGTCCAAGTTACCAAAACAACAAGTCAAGTCCAAGTCCAAGTCACCAATGGTCCGAGTCCAAGTCAAGTCACGAGTCATTAAAATCGTGACTCGAGTCGGACTCGAGTCCGAGTCCTGGACTCGAGTACTACAGCACTGGTTGGTATCATGGTATTATGAATATCACTGTCTGTATCATATAAGGCTTGTTATTTGTTTTCCCCTCCAGGAAAGGCTGAAAGAAAGACCCCGAATGCGTGTCATGTCCTCTGGGAGCATGGAAGCTGCACATAAAGGAGGTAGTGAGCTCTTCCTGTGATGGAAATGGAGGCTGAGATAGAGGAGCTCCTGAGGGACAGCTCTTGGGCCCCGAACATCACAAATTACACAGGGTCCCCTGGAGACGGGCTCGGGGCCAGGCCGGTGACCCAGAGGATGGTTGTGGTGGTCCTCCTGGCGGTGCTGACCCTGCTGACCACCCTGATGAACGTCGGAGTCATCACGGCCATCTACACCACCAGAAAGCTGCACCTGCCCGCCAACTACCTTATCTGCTCGCTCGCCATCACCGACTTCCTGGTGGCCATCCTGGTGATGCCGCTGAGCATCCTCTACATCGCCAGGGGGACGTGGTCGCTGGGGTGGGTGGTGTGCGAGGCGTGGCTGAGCGTGGACATGACCTGCTGCACCTGCTCCATCCTGCACCTGTGCGTGATCGCGCTCGACCGCTACTGGGCCATCACCAAGGCCATCGAGTACGCCCCCAAGAGGACCGCCCGCCGGGCGGCCATCATGGTGGGCGCCGTCTGGGCCCTGTCCATCTTCATCTCCGTGCCGCCGCTCTTCTGGCGGCAGAGCAGCAGCCCCGGCGCCCGCGGGCTGTGCGTCATCAAGCACGACCACATCGGCTACACCCTCTACTCCACCTTCGGGGCCTTCTACATCCCCATGAGCCTCATCCTGATATTGTACTACAGGATCTACAGCACGGCCAAGACCCTGTACCAGAAGCGGGGCTCCAGCCGGCACATGAGCGGCCGGAGCACCGGCAGCCAGAACTCCCTGGGCCACTGCCGCGTGGCGCACACCTGCGTGTCCGGCCCGTCCGCCTCCGACCCCGCCCTGGAGTTCGACCGGCTCAACGCCGCCGCCCGCCGCGCGTCCTTGGAGGAGGCGGAGGGAGCCTGCGAGAGGAGCCAGATCTCCTCCTCCCGCGAGAGGAAGGCGGCCCGGGTCCTGGGCCTCATCCTGGGGGCCTTCGTCCTCTGCTGGCTGCCCTTCTTCATCAAGGAGCTGCTGGTGGGGCTGCGCGTCCTGCACCCGTCTCCGCAGGTGTCCGACCTCCTCACCTGGCTGGGCTACATCAACTCGCTCATCAACCCTCTGCTGTACACCAGCTTCAACGAGGACTTCAAGCTGGCCTTTAAGAGGCTGTTCAGGTGCAAAGAGCGCATGTAGATCTGTGCCGAGACTCTGGAGAGTGAGCCATACGCAGCTGCATTCTACTCAATATTTTAATACGCGGAGATTTCTTTTTTCTCAAGTAAAACCGTCTGCAAAAAAGCTGTTCTTTCTCCAGGGTGATACATGGATAACGACCCTAATTAAACCAGAAAGGTGTTCTACTTTGAGGCTGGACAATGATTTATTAAATTTTTTTTGCAAATACATAAACACAAACACGCAGACACAAAGCCACCAATTAAATAAGGTGTGAAATTTTCTTAGTTTTATTGTTGCCATTAGATGTCGCTTTTGATGGGAAAACATAGTAATTGCCTCTACATTGCCATAGTGGATATCAGACTGGGGTCATGCTAATGGTTTCGAGTAGCATTAAAATCACTATCAGGCTCATTACTCATGCAGAGCATAATAATTTGTACACTGCCATTTGGATTAATTCATCTCTTTGTATAAATTTTTTACAATTGTGAAAATAAAGCTAATGAAAGTATTTGCATAATTTTCAAAACTCTTCAATGCAAAGAACAAAGTTACAAAAATTCTTATGGAAAGACTATTAAACATGCAAAACCATCATCTTACATTCTCTTTCATGGCTGAATTTTTCTAAATCGCAGTTTCTCCTCAACCATATCCCGTAAATGAAAGAATACTCAAACGCGTGATTCACTTATCAGAATTCCTGTAAATCGTTGAACCGAATCTGATATGAATTATGAAAGATTATACAAGAAGTTAACGACAAGGTTGTTCAAGTGCATCTAATTGATCATTTCACCACAAGTTTGCATTAACGACACATCATACGTCTTAATTTAAGAACAGTTGGAAAAAGTATCATTGCATGACAAAAATGTCCTTGCATGACAAATTAATCCCAAACATTGCCCTGGTGCGAGTCGTGCGACATCATGACGTGTTCCATGCATTGCCTGTTGCCTGTCATATACCTGCCACTTCCAGGAAGAGAAAACTTCCAAAGAGTTAAGAAATACAAAGGAATGGATCATAGCAGGCTTATGATTGCTTCACCATGGAAGTATTTATTACAAAAGAACTAGTATCACCTAACTCTCTAAAAGTGTGTGTCTGGCCCGTGACTGTGCCCAGCTGCCCTGCGGGGGGCGGTGCACAATTGAAGACCTGGGGGCTAAAAGTACTGAAGTCACATTTTTAGACAATTCAAGTTGAGCATAGAAACATGTTGTATTTGTCTAGCTAAGTACACCCTATAAATATTGTTAACAGAAAAGGTGCCTAAGTCTCTTTTCGCCCCTATGGAAACAACAGGTTATCGTATTCTGGTACACAATAAGTATTCCGATTTGATTTTCTCAAAATCGACATTTTGTGACTTCAGTACTTTTAGCACCAGGGTCTTCAATTGGCTTTACGTTGCCCAAGGGATAGCAGTGTTAATTGCTCGAGTGACCCCTGTTGGCTGTTCGGGCACCTGTGCCTTGCTCTCAGTGCACACGTATGATTGGGTCTCTTCCGCCTCAGCTCTGCGGGTGCGCGGCTTCCGGCTTGCGGCTGCGGTGTGAAAAAGAAGCAGTTGGCTTGCACCGCGTGCTTCGCTGGAGAGACGCGGGTTGTCTTCACTCTCCTGAGCTGGCGGCAGGGAGCATATATGAGTACGTGTGTACATAGTTTGCAAATTGCACATTCCAAATTCGGGTTGAATTGGAGAAATTTCAAAAAAATTTAATAAAATTTTATGTTTTAGAAACTGTTGTCTGGTTTTTGCTGCTACTATAGAACTGCAGGTTAACTGAAGCATGTTGCCCCCTCAAAATAATTATTGTCTTCTACAATGCATGGCTGGATTTCAGTTAGGGGAATATCATGTCTGCCTGGCTTATCTCAACTTCAGCAATCTTTTGTTGGTATCATGTGAACACCAAAGGCCACCACTGTTTTCTTGTCTCTCAGTTTAAAAAAAGAGTACAATTTTCGAAAGGCAGAGGGAGAAAATGCAGAACTTTGCGTAAGCAGATTTCTGACTTTCTCCCTGAGCATTCTTTTACGCATTCTTTTACTCAGAGTTTTATACATGTGGCCCCAGCTCTAATTTCACAATTTCTCTTCTTTTAGTTCAAGCCACGGTTCTTGATGTTGTCCCGCTGCATGTCCATGCCCTCAGCTATAACTACCTCAGCATCCTTGTTCATGGCTAAGCCCAGCACCCTGTTGTAAAGCCTCTATGATGCCACACTTAGCCATCACCCTCACAGGACTCATCATTGCATTAAATGGAATATACGTTCTTATACTTCTATATACGGAATATACGAATATACTTCTTCCATACTCAGAAGTAAATACAATTATCACTGATGAGAGGTTATTTTTTGGCAAAAGCAATCACAGTGCAGTATTTTGGACACATAATTGTGGGGAACGGGAATTAGCTAAATGTACTGTATACATTATATTTTTTTTAACTTTTCATTAACTTTTTTTTTTGTTTTGTAGTGAATGTTTTCAACTGAGTTTGGAGTTTGCATTGGAAAATTAGAAAATGCATATTGTTTCATAAATTGTGTTTTGAATACATCGGACACATTTTTAAACATCAGAAACCATCCTTAAAAATGTTGCTGTAATAGAAATAGTTGCATAATGCATGTAGCTCAAAAGGGGTTTTTGGTACTTTTGGAACTCATGCTGATCTGTGACAGTAGTGTCAATAGCAGCACTCAATCCAGAATATAAAGGATATACCAGTAGTGATGATCAGTGCCCAAAGTAAAGAAGCACTAAACCAGCTTTCTTAGTAATTGGTGTGGTCATATTTTCAGCACATAAAGATAAGATTCAGCATTCAATATGGCAGTTGTCCTGTTTATAAATCAAAAATAAAGTTTGCTTTTCCTCATACAGTAATAATGGAGGCTTTTATGACCAGCAATGTCTATGAACTTTCAATGCTTATCAACGATGTAAGATGAACATATACATATATACAGTATATATCGCATTGAATCCCATTTTTCATTCTGTGTGATCAATCATTCAAACATATTCAAATATCCAATCCAAAGATTTCCTCATTTATTTATGGTAATATTGTTTCTTCAATGTGACAGATGATGATTAAAATGTTCTTCAGAAGAGAAGTTCCTTGTTCAAAGCCTGCTTTTCAGTATAACCCAGCAGAATTATTGGCAACCTAAATAATTGGATTAAATTCGTTTTTTGTTTTTTTTAATGAAATGTCTTTTATGCTCAGAAAAATTAAGAAATTATATAGTTTAATTGTGATACTATTTATCAGAGGAAAAAACCTTGAATGCAAAATAATTTTTATTTTGAAGAGGTTTGTGTGTCATAATTATTGGCACCCCTGTATTTAGTACTTTGTGCACCCTCCCTTTGCCAGGATAACAGCGATGAGTCTTCTCCTGTAAAGTTTGATGAGGTCGGTGAACACATAGCAAGGGATTTGAGACCATTCCTCCACACAGAATCCCGCCAGATTCTTCGGTCCTTGGTACTTGCTTGTGGACTCTCCTCTTCAGCTCACCCCACAGGTTTTCAATGAGGTTCCAGTCAAGGGACTGGGATGGCCATTTAAAACCTTGATTCTGTCGTCAGTGAACCATTTTTGTGTAGATTTTGAGGTCTGCTTTGGATCATTGTCCTGTTGAACAGGGGTGTCCAATCTTATCCGAAAAGGGCCGGTGTGGGTGCAAGTTTTTGTTTTAGCCCAGCACTACGACACCTGAATCAACAAATTAACTAATCATGGTCTTCAATCAAGACCTTGACAAGTAGAATCAGGTGTCTTAGTGCTGGGCTAAACCAAATATTTGCTCCCACATTGGCCCATTTTGGATAAGATTGGACACTCCTGTGCTGAAGGATGCAACCATGACCCACATTTAGCCTTCTGGCAGAGGCACAGGGAGTTTGGTCTAAAATCTCCTGGTATTTGAGGTATATTGATGACTCCAGGTGCTTATGTTTGTGGTATGATGACAGCAGAGGCTATCTTCTGGCAAGCCCTCTAAGTAGCTTGTTGCCATAGCGATAGCTCTAGCTCGATAGCGCTGTACTTTTAGAGACTTTGTGACCCCAGGATGCAACCAACTTCTGCAATTCTCAAACTGTGATTCTATAACTTTTTGCCTCTCAAACCACCCTCCTCACTGTGTGTGGTGGCAGACTACACTTGTGTCCTCGTCCAGGCAGGTTCATCACAGTTCTAGTTGCTTTAAACTTCTTAATTATTGCACTAATGGTGGAAATAGGTTGTTTCAGACACCAAGCTATTTTTATATAGCCATTGCCTGTTTTATGAAGGTCAACAATCGTTTGTCTCATTTAATTTGTGTGTTCTCTTATGTTGATGGATAACTAAGGGGTTTTGGTCTGTCATCTCATATTTATACCCCAGTGAAACAGGAAGTTGAGAATGACCACATAATAGTTCCTAAAGTGTGCTTTAAAAAAGTAAAATATGAATGGGAATATACTTCAATTAGGTTTTGTTTGTAACTATTTCTCGCGTTGCCAATAATTGTGACACGTTTTTTTGAGAAAATTGTTTTTTTAAGAAGAATTTGTTTCCTTTGAATAATTTTACCTAAATTAAAGATTAGCTATTTCTCATATTTTAATATAAGGTCATGCTGATAAATGACAAAGACATTTTTATAGACCTTTTTTGCTCATATTTTTCAGGGTTACAAATAATTCTGGTGGGTACTGCAGATGGGCGAATCTGTCCAGAGGCCAGAGCTTCCTTGATGTAGTAGCCATAGCCATATCTTGGGACTCAACAAAGCAAATCCTTCCACGGGGAGGAGTGGTCCCTGATAGGAGGTTAATGCCGCAGTCATAGGCGCAGTGAGGAGGTAATCCCTTGGCAAGATGTCTACTAAACACCTCATGGACATCCCAGTACTCAGGGGTCACCCGAGATAGGTCAGAGTCGTCAGAGCCAGCAGGAGGAGAAAGAGAACAGAGAGAGCTGGATGAAACACTCACAACACTGTTATCACACTCACACCCCCACCCCCAAAACAGTGCCCAAGGACCAGTCAATGTGATGTTTATGTTTAAACAACCAGGGGAAGCCTAAAACCAGCAGGAGCTCCTGGGAATTCACTATTTCACTATGTGAAACTGAATGAGCTCCATGTGAGACTCCCCCATCTAAGATGAACAGGAGAGGTGAGTAATTAAATCCTCCCTGTTCCCATGGGTCTAACATCCAGAGCAGTAATGAACGTGGGTTCAGGCAGACTGGGCAGGGGCATATTCCATTGACGGGCAAGAGACAGGTCTAAAAAGATTTCCAGAGACCCCAGAGTCAATGAAAGCATATAAGGCCAGCTGAGACGACAGCCAATGTAGAGTGGCGGGGACATGGTGAGAGAACCAGTCACATTGGGAGAATTGAACCGACTCGTCGGGCATCTCCCGCTCCCTGAGGAGTCTGCCTGTAGGGAAACTGGACGGCTGTAATTCAAACACCAGGGAGCATTGAGTCAGAAGACCCTGACTGACATCTTCCCAGTCGTCCATCATGACGGTCAGTTGGAGGCAGATGAGGTTCCCGTGGCAGCGAGGGTTGACTGCCGGCAGCTGGAACAGGATGAGGCATCGCTGGTGACAGATTCTCCCCAGGAGAAGCAGGAGCTAGCTGGCTGGTGCTGTGCGGCTGTGGCGAGGGACTGGTTACATTCCGAGATGGACTGGATCAGGCTTTCATAACGACTGAAGGTGGATCCCTGACTTGCAAGAGCACTGCGAACTTGACTAAGCTCTGCTGGGTCCAACTGGCTTGGTCTTATTGTCACGGTGTAGCAACTGAGGACCCACATGCAGAGAAGACTCTGGAGACGTAAGAGGTAAGTGCAAAAATAATAATGACTATAATGACTTTGGAAGGACAAAACGACAAAATGGAGGAAACACGAGGATAGGAACTAAAGAATAAAGCACAATGAACTAGATGGCTAGCGAACAAGCAAACAAATGCTAAGGCAACGTGAGAATGAAGACCGAGAACCTAAATACAGAACGAAATTAACTTATGGCAAAGACTAATGACAATTGAGTAACAAACAATCAAACAGGCATGGGGAAACAGGGCAGGCAAAGACGAGACACACTAGGAATGGGGAACTGATGACCTCTGCTGGCCATCAGCCGGAACTAGGACACTTTCCTAATGTCTCTAAACTGCAGGTTTCATATTTCTGTTTTTCACTTACTTTCAAGATCACAGCACAAAAACATATCACAGTCAGGTCTCACACTTATGTGTTCAATGGAGTAGGCGGCCCAATGCCCAAATTCTACAAACAGATTATAAGGTAAGTAATGAGTTTAGATCCTGCCAATACATCTTCTGAAGTCAGTAAAGAGATCTTCATTGCATGCCATGGCATATTTTTCTATGTATTTCAGAGCCATGAATGATGTTGTAGGACCTCACAACCAGGAATCCTGTTTTTCAGTCAAATTCTGAATTTGGGCTTCACAAAAAATAATAAAACACTAATACGCAATCTTTGACTGCAAATATACATGTTGAGGATATGATTTCTTATTTCTGAATATTAGATCACATTGTCTATTTCTGAGAGTGGTGTTTGTCTTATATTAATTTCTAGAATAGCAATGTGGATACACTATTCCATTGATTATCAGCCTCTACAGAAATGGCTAATCATGTGGTTCTCATATAACCATAATGCCCTTAGGTTGTATGTAAACGGGACTATTCACACCTAAGAAGTATCTATGAATGATCACCAAATTTAAATAAAAGACTGAAGTCATCCTTGTAACAGGACCAATCTGCTGCCACACCTGAACCAAAACAGACCAAAGCTACCTTCTGTTGTTGCACTCATTGGTATGCGCTGTAACAAAAAAAAAAAAAAAATAATAATAATAATTGTATCATTATCTTTAATACTGCACGCTCTCTTTCAGCTGGCTGTGTGAAATCTACCATAATCAGCTTTGAAAACATGTCTAGATTTTCTTTGAGAGTTTTATAAAGAGGTTTCCTTCACGAAATCAAAGGTTTTGTATCATTATTCCTATTGAAGTTAATGGGGCATAACTTCTAAACATCACTTATGATTTTAAGGAAGCGGCATGGAACGCATTTCATTAGGCTTGCAAGAAGGCCTATCAAAGTGTTTGGAAAACATAATTATGAAATGCTGAACGTAATATATTTATACTGTATATAAGTGGTTTATCTCATAGTTCTAACAGTTCGTTTTTGAAAAGGTTTTACATCAAACCCTTTATCATTGATCCTATAGTAAAGCAATGGTTTTCATGACTAATATATCAAATTGAAGCTAATCTTAATTTTGGTAGGGGATGTGGAATATTTATACTTTTCATCAGCCTGTTTTGCATTAACAATAAAGCAAGAGCTAGTGGAATACAAATAGGCCAGTATTGAAAGACAAGGACATAGAGGTGCCAGAGCACTCCATAAGGACTCCATGGCAGCAGTTACCTGGTTACCAGATCACTGCCTCCTCAACTAATTTCTCCCCTGCCTGGGAGGGGCACTGCTGTTGCACCCAGGAGATATCCTGTTCCTCCCAATTATTTTAGTAAAACTCTAAGCTGTGTATTTGGGTTAAAGATGTCAGCCAGATGTATTATTTTTTGTTAAAATACTGTATTATCGGTAAACAAAACCTATATTTTAAAGCTCTCAAAATATGACGGACATTCCAAACTCTAAGAAATCAAAAATAAAGGAGAAAAAGGAAAAATATTGTACTGTCTCATTTACTCAGTCAAACTGTAAAATTCAAGATAAAATTTAATTCTGATCACCTGGCACCCCTCCTGCCATCTGATGCATAGTCCCACCAGACCCTCTGAGATCAAAGAAGACCCCAAAAATCACACTATGCTCTGTAGGTAAATAACTCACACCCTCACCTAACATTATATGACATGTGGATTTGTCAATGTTGTGACTGCAAATTGAAAATACCGCTTGCTGGACAAGACTTGCTGGTCAAAAGCAAGCATGCTTCAATTTTCGGTTTCCTGCTACAGGTTTTACCCAGATAACAGTGCTAATCTCATGCCTGCCAATTCATAATCCTATTAAAGGACAGAGCTAGGTTCAACATGAGTAGCTCTAAAACCCAAAGCTATTGGGGCAACCGTGTGGTGCAGTACTTAAGCAGCTGGATTTTGAAGTTTAAGGGTCATATCGCAGTTGGGGCCTTGTTGTTTTGCCCTTTATCAGGGTACTTAACTTGTATTAATTTAGTAAAATATCAAACTGCATCAATTTTTATGTAACAATTAATAAATAAATTAAGGTGAGTATAAATCAGGATATGGTTGTAGGCCAATCTCATATGTACTATGATTCCACACAGAGAACCAAACACTTCTACTATGCAAAAGGCCTGCTATTCTACTTCAATGAAAATTAAACTGTGAGGAACAGGGTGAACCTTTTCAGATGCTGTGCACGTTCGCTGGTAGTTATAGCTTGTTGATTGGCTGATATTAGGGTTCAGATGAACAGATGTTTTAAAGATTACTCCCATTATATTCTGTGATGTTTATTTGTCATGGCTATATTGCGCAGGGAATAATTCAAATATTGTTTATATTCCAAGATATTATGATATAAATAAAGAAAATTCATATTTTCAAAATGTTAGTCATGCATATTAGAATTTGTAATGCTTCCTCCTTCAGGATGTGTGTGCATATTGTCATATTATCCATATGAAGACCAAATTTCTAGCACGTGAGTATTTCAGATAATAAAATGTTTAAAAGTGAATTATAGTGTTAATTTAAAACATTTAATAACATATCTACAGTGCCCTGTACTACTCATTCACACTATGCTTATTCACACTTTCAATACAGATGGGCAAAGAAGGCTATATTATATACACAAAAAGTGTATGTTATTTTATACTAATACAATTGCTCAGAGAAATAGATTTTGCTTAATACATAATTTCATAATTTTATAGTATATATATATTGAACTCTTTGGAAAAATAAGTCAGGAGAAGAAACCCTTCAAGTTATCTATCCATATCTACTGCATATCTGGCAGCAGAGTGGTGGTTTAAGGCTTTTTTGATACGTCCGACCCTTGCTGACTTAGAGCCATTTAGCCAGCCATGTGTTCCATACTGTTCCAGTGTAATTTACAGCTAAATCTAGTCCCACCTGTCGATTCCCATAGAGATCCATTCAAATGCAGAGAGGTTATAGTATCACTTGTAGGAGTACCAGAAAATAAGATATCAAGAGTCTTTTGATGTTGTTGGGTCACAGGCATCAGGAAGTCATGGCATGCAAAGGATATGTGACCAAATATTAAAAATGATTACTTTATTCTACATTATGTTAAACTGTCCAATATTTTTGATGCCTGAAAATGTACAAAAGGTTCTATAATTTCTAAATGGTTCATCCGATATGGATGAAAATACCCTCAAATTAAAGATGACAAATTAAAGTCTGTACTTCAACCTCATTGTCATTGTATCCTTTCAAACTAAAAGTGCAGAACCAAGATAACAAAAAATGTGTCACTGTCCAATGAATTATGGTGCTCACTGTATATATATTTAAATATATATATATATAGTCACCAATCCATCCTGCACGCACACACACACACCATTCTCTCATACCTACAGGTCATTTAGTGTCTAATCTGTATTAATCTGGCATGGACTGAGAGAGGAAACCAGAGTACCTGGAGGACACCCACATGGATATGGGGAGAACATGCAAACTCCACACATAAAATCCCTCAGCCGGGAGGTGACAGAGCTATCCACTGCACCACCGTCCCACCCTATATACAGACAGGTGACAAATTAAAGGAAAAACCCCTACAGTGTGAAGGTCCGGTCGTGGCTCTGTTATGCTGTGAGGAATTTTCATGTTCTCCCCATTCCTCCGGGTACTCTGGTTTCCTTCTCTCAGTCCATGCCCGATTAATTGGAGACACTAAATTACATTTTCCTGGCATATAGTTTGGGTCCACTTGTCCCCTTAGAGGGAAGGGGTCACTGCAATTAAATACAAAGTTATTCTGAGTGATCACCTTTATCCTATGATGAAACATTTCTATCCTGATGGGAGTGGTCTCTTCCAGGATGACAATGCCCCCATCAACAGGGCATGAGGGGTCACTGAATGGTTTGATGAGTATGAAAATGATGTGAATCTCTGTTATGGCCTTCACAGTCATAAAATCTAAACCCAGTTGAACACCTATGGGAGATTTTGGACCAACATTTAGACAGTGCTCTCCACCACCATCATCAAAACACCAAATGAGGGAATATCTTTTGGAAGAACAGTGTTGCATCCCTCTAGTAGAGTTCCAGAGACTAGAATCTATGCTGGACTAGAGGTAAAATCTATGCCAAGGCGCATTGAAGCTGCACTGGCAGCTCGTAAAATGTACAAAAATGTGCACTATCATGCTACTTTTAAAGTTAATCTCAATCTTAGGGAACTGTCCTATTTCATTTAGGTAGCCTATAAAAATGAAGTAACACACACTTACAATCCACGTGCCACAATGGGCAATGAACTCCCAGAAGAAACAAGACACAACAAATATCTGTTATTTTATTATTCAATACTCGCTATCTGTTATTCAATATCTAACATTCAAAATAATAATTGTGTGATGATGGTGGTGGTGGTAGTGGTGTTAGTGGAATATTACAATAACAAAACACTTGAATGCTATGTTTTTAATATTCTATACTGGTGTTTCTGCAATAGAAGACAT
Organism: Synaphobranchus kaupii; assembly: GCA_029718625.1. NCBI lineage: Eukaryota > Metazoa > Chordata > Actinopteri > Anguilliformes > Synaphobranchidae > Synaphobranchus > Synaphobranchus kaupii. Next base: position 17,883,133 of record CM056381.1, on the reverse strand, counting down.
AGGCTAAAAAATTTTTTTTAAAGACACAGGCTAAGATGATTGGTGGTGTTTTCAAATTGATCCATCACTGCAGTTGACATCTGCTCATGTGATTCATAATTTCAGATATTATTATGTCACGTGACAGTACGTGAGTTTCCCCCCCCCAATCTTACGTCTTGTACGTGAGCGATTCTGGTCACGTGGGGCTATGTGCGTACGCGGCGGAGTTGGGTGTGAAGATGGCGGACGAAGAGGCCGAGCAGGATCGCTGCGCACAGAGCGCAACCAGTGCAGCGATTGTGGCTCTTCGAGAGCGGTTGCAGGAATTAGCTACAGCTTTGAAGGACAGTCCGGATACTTCAGAGCAGTCCGCCTCCCAGTATTGCCAGGATTTCTGCCAGGTTAGTCGAAAATCGCTGTTTGTGCATTCTGGCGATTCCAAAATAAACCTTCAGAGCGATGTCGTTAGCTAAATCAGACCAACTGCTGAGGAAGGGGCTGTCGGAGCAGGAGGGGGAGGCAATCCTTTGTGTATGTGTACAGAACGAAATAGTGGTTGTTGCAAGCTTTATTGCAAAAATAATTTAATCGTGTAAGCTTGCCTTTAGTCATATTTCAACAAATAAACATTCGCTGCCTGTCACGCTATCGACGTAAATTCATTGGGATTGTGGCGCTTATGATTTGATCCAGTGAAAAAGCAGACCCCGGTGGTGATGTTCATCTCTCATTGTCAGACGTGCCCAGCGCTGTCGCCAGCCCAGCAGTGTCATAACATCTCCGTCTTTATCACTGCAGAAGAGCGGCCGTGGACGTGATGCTGAACCAGTGCTTATTCAATACGAAAGTAGTGGTGGCTAGCCAAGTACGCAAGCTGGCTATGTTAAGTTAGCGAGTCTTTTCGGGACGGGAAGTTACACACGTTCTGCGTGGAGTTTAGAAACGAACCTCCTTGTAACTTAGCTGACGTTAGCTTAATAGCTATTTTGAATAGGCTGTCTGCTAGGCCCTGTGCGTCTACCTTCACAATTTATGACTGGATCTAACGTTAGTTAATGTTAGCTAGCTAGCTTGATGATATGTGGTCAGATTTCTATGAATTTTGGGTGACGGGCTCTGTGAAGTCATTGTAGGATGCTAGTGTTTTGTGCTTAACATTGTATTAGTTACGTTAATATTGTAATATAATTATAAACTCTCAGATAGCGTTAGCTATGGGTGGCTAGCTCGCTAATATCTATAGCTACGTCCAGTTACAGCAGCTGGTAGTTTACGTTATATTTAGCTATTACATTTAACGTTAGTTAGCTAGGTAGTGAAATGACTAGCTAACGTTTATTTGCCGACATTTCGTAGCTGGTTTGATGTAACGTTAGCAACTATTTTTTTGTGGCTAATTTCTTCGATGTCAACAACTATCCGCCCGAAGCGCATGGCTGCTGCAAGTTGAAAATATAGAAAACACTATCTCGGTTGTTTTGGGTAATTTCTTTTGTTGGCATTTTTATATTCGTTTTCTACTCGACCGCTGAGCTCACAGTGACTGTCATTTGCATGGCTTTCAACCACCTACCTCGTACTACAATCTACCCTTATGGAAAAAAATATATACTGCAGTATATTGTAAATATGTCAAAATTATCTTCACAATATATCTAACTGCAGTATATTACATTTCCATAAGGCTAACCTAACCACAAATGTATAATTATTAATTTAGAATTCTGTCATGTCATGGGCTGGTTTACTGACCCATATATTTCAGAGTCTCTCCAGTTGAACTTGCCAGTTAGTTAATGTACCTTTGCTAGCTATTATTGAGCCCCATTGAATTACAGAATATATGATTCATTATGATTTGTTAAATGAGCGCCTGGGTGAACGAATCTATTATTAGCGTAACACCAGCATCATGCCCTACCAGACCCTTAATCTCACCATCCACTAACCAATATGAAAAATATTTTTAAATTAATTTCATATTTATCTGACAGTCCTAACGTTAACCAGTTCGTGTCATTTTGTTCTACGTATTGAGCGTATGGATTTGAAATCACACTTGAAAGTGAATGTGCTGACGTTAGTATGAGAAATATATAGCTAGGCTACGTAAATATATGTGATAATTTATTTGAATGTGCTGAAGAATTTTCAGGAACGCGAGCTATGAAGTGCTTTTCAAAAACTACATTATGCATTTTAAACGACTCTAGACTATCGTGTCTATGGGTTATTTCTGTAATATAGTCAACTTAATTGATTTAATGGGAGTTTATGACGTTATGGAAACATCGAACAAGAGTAATTTCGTTTTTCAATTTTGTAAAGACTGGCATAACGTTACACTCGCAACTAATACGATGCAGTGTTTCCGTTTTCATAGGTGTGTGTGTGTGTGTGTGTGTGTGTGTGTGTGTGTGTGTGTGTGTGTGTGTGTGTGTGTGTGTGTGAGTGTGTGTGAGAGAGAAACGCTTGACGTGTACCCTATGTAATTGATTGAAACGAGAGGTTTGAATAAGGATTTCAGAATCCGTAGAATAAGTTACAGCACATAGTCTCAACAGCGAACGCGTAAAATGTTTTACTAGAAACCTAAAACTTGCATTGGCGGTTGAAGAGCCTTCACTGCCATAAAGCCTTCGGGCTGTGGTTTCCTGTTCAGTTATAAAACAAAACAAATCGAACTTTCTGAGGAAGTAAAGCGTTGTTCAAGATTTTTTCTTTTTTCTTTTTGTAAAGCATCGCTGTTTGTTTTAGGTCTGCAGGTGACTCAACATTGTAATCTGCCGTGTGAAGGTCATAGTGGTTGAATCGTTTTGTCAGCTGTTAGTTTGGAATGGGGATTTCAGAATGCTGCATAAATGTGTGTACTTTGATCTGATTCAAATAAAAACAAAAAAGTTAAACATGGACAGATGAAGAATAAGACTGATCTATAGTGTGGATACTTGTATTGTGTATTTAACATTTTACCACCCATAAAGAAAGAACCCCCAGTGAACGTAATTTTGGCAAATGTCCACAATTTGCTAGAGTGGTGTGCCTCTCCTCCTGGTGAAAGTCGGGCAGTAGGCCATGAGTTAATACGCAATTCAGTTTTTGTGGAGCTTTGACGTACATAACAGAGCACACCATCCCAGAAATTCAGACCACATTCTGTTGTACCGTGGAGTGTCACTGGAAATTTGTGCAGAAATTCCCATGTTGAATGAGCCTGTTTTTTGGGTAGGAGAGTGCAATCACCTTTGACATGCGCATTTTGAAATGGTGCTACAAAATATAAAAAATCATATTAAATCTAATAATCAGTGTAGCGCGTCTGACTGTGGGTTGGCCGAGTACCTTGGACTGGAACATGTCGGACACACAGCACACAGTGACCGCACTGTGAAGCCCTCTAAGAGCCAGTAGCATCACTTTTAGTGAACACATTACCCATAGCTTTTGGTGGGTGTTGCATACTGTATAGATAAACCCAGATAATATGCACTCAAAATCACATTTAACCTTTTTGAAAACATGGCAGCTAGCAATGTTGTCAGGGTTACTGAAAAACCATGGTATCAAAGCCCATACACAGGAAGGCGCTGTTTTAGAGTGAGTAAGGACTTACCCCCTATTGCTTCAGTGAATATCCAGCATAAACTGTTTATGGAATGTCTCGGATGTGGAAATAAGTCGCCTTTAAGAAGGGTATCCCGCTAAGTGACTAATGTAATGTTCAATGAACTGTGTTAAATGTCACCACCCACTTGATTTTGTTTGCTCTGCAGTGGAAATATCAGAGCTCAAATGGGTTTGGTGATGAGTACAGACTAGTCCTTGGTTAATCATAATATCTAGACTTGCCAGGGTTCATCTATGCACATAGATGCATTGCATGGGGGACAATATTCACGTTCTGTAACTGTTATTGCTACAGTTTAAAAGCATTGCACTTTTGATTTTCCTTACACAACTGTTTAAGTACAGTGAAACAGAATGAAAACTCACACTTACTTGCGCACCAAAGACGGTGATATTTTTATTTAACCATGTAACGGTTTACATTTCAACCTGTAGTTTTTCATCAGAACGTGTTGAAGACCTACAGGTCAATATTTTTAGATACAGAGAAACACCTGGTTTAAAAACAAATGGGAAAACTCACACTTACTTGCGCACCAAAGATGGTGATATTTTTATTTAACCATGTAACGGTTCACATTTCAACCCGTAGTTTTTCATCAGAACGTGTTGAAGACCTACAGGTCAATATTTTTAGATACAGAGAAACACCTGGTTTAAAAACAAATGGGAAAACCCACACTCTTACTTGCTCTCCAAAGACAGTGATATTTTTATTTAACCATGTGACGGTTAACATTTCAACCTGTAGTTCTTCATCAGATACAGAGAAACACCATATTTAAAAACATGTAGGCCTACCCACCGGCGCCACCGCCTCATGAAACCTAGAATGGTAGAAAAGTGTTTGCCCAAGCGTGCAATTGTAGAAAAATACAGATTTGAGTGCGTCACATTCCGTCAGCATTTGAATGGCTCTCCATGCGATTAAAGGGCCTAATGGGAAAGCAGAAAAGGCCCCATTCTCAGAAAGATGGATATACAAATTAATTCTGTTACAAACCCATTACTGATTCAAGTTCACATCCCCCAGGCACGTGTCATGAAGAACATTAGGAATACACTCTTGTGATTTGAGAAATAATGATTTTACCTTGCACAATCATACTTTAATAGTAAGATAAAGTTTCTAACCTCGCCTAGATTCTCCCTTTGTTTGCATACTCTAGACAATAAAAAAAATTTTGCACTGTTGATGAATTAAGTTTAAAAAAAGACAACTTGTGTGATTATAAAATATTTATAATTGAACAGTAATTTGGAAAACTAGCGTAGTGACTGACATTTGCAGTATGATGATCAAGATTATAACATGACCTAGTTTACGTTCACACTCATGAAATGTACACACAAAGAATTCTTTGCTGTGTTTCTTCTATATTTGGGCTTTTCCCTGTGTCATTTTCTGACAAATAATATAAATATTATGTAATTATTTGCGTATTTTCAGGTAGAGAGCTGGTGTTCACTTGGGAAGATATGCCACGCATCTCAATGGCAGCAAATATTTAACTTAATATTTAAGCTTAACCAATGTAAAACCAAATGTTTTCACACATTTAGTTTTGTAATAAAGCGATAGCTCACGAGGTGATAGAAAGAGAATTCAAATGGCGCATGAGAAAGCAGCAGCCTGTCATTTTGTTATTGTACAAGCAGCCATCTCTACATACGACATGGCTGCTGTGTTTATTTTCTTCAGCTGTCCTCCTTCCCTTTAGCTTTTTAAGAAAATATAGTCACTGTAGTTGATTGACTTCGTCACCCCACCCCCCTTGTTGCCCTCGGACGCCCTTTCCTGCACAACCTCCCAGCTGTTTCTGGGTAGTGTAGTGCCGTTCCAACCGACAAGAATCTATCAGTGGCCTGTAGGGCAGGGGTAGGGAACCCTGGGCTTGGAGAGCCGCAGGGTCTGCTGGTTTTTGTTTTCACCTTAAATACAGCAACTACTTAAACCAAAGAAACCAGGTGAGGTGAGTTAACTGTGTAATCTACTGCTTTACTTGATCAATTAAGTAGGGAGTAACAACTAAAACCAGCAGACCCTGCGGCTCTCCAGGACCAGGGTTCCCTACTCCTGTCCTGGAGAGCTGCTGTAGGGCTTTCACTTTTTCCAAAAATTGAGTTCAAATGAATATCTTGTAACAGAGAAATGCGAATTTGTTCGAATTTTCTACCATTAATATTTAAAAGGTTAAAACGTTGCCTAACTGCATAATTATTATTGCCCAGTTTTAATTGCCCATTAAACGTGTAGCTAAATAGCTTAAACGTGCTAGGCCATAACTTATAAATAATGACAACGGTATCTTGAAGTTTTATGAAGCAAAACTAAACCAGGAAAGATCATAACAATGCCAGTGATGCTGTTCATAGTAATAAAATGACTCTGTAGATCAACTTTAGCTCAAAGGAAAGAAAAATTACAACACACGAGTAGGGTAGTTGCCACTTGCATACCTTGCAGGCGACTTTTTCATTATTTTATCTCCAATGGCATAGAACCCGTAATATTTCCAAATGGCTCTCCTGAACTGCATTACAATCTTTCTTGACTCCTCCATTTCGAATGTATAGCCTAAGGCTACGTGGATAGCATGACCCACACATTAACTTTACTTAGGATGCCTAACAGTATGCCCTCCAGACAAAACAATAACATGGCTTTTTGTTTATCGGTCTCTTTGATATTGAGCGTTACCATGAACGCAACATGGATGAACACAGAGCGCCACTGGGCTCCTTATTTCGCCTAGGCAACAGGATTACAAATTCTAACCTTTAATATTCCTAATTTTACATTTTCCTGAGATTGGACCAAGCTCGATTGTCAAAGAGAAAAGTGACAGCCCTAGTAGCCTGTAAGGTCACAAGTGTGTTCCATTATTTTTAGGTAAAGGCATATTTCACCCACATATGGCTTTCCATGCCAAAATAGGGGAACACACTTGTATACCTCTCAGGGCTACCATAGAGAGGACCGATGTGGGCTGACGGAGTCAGGAAAACGTGGTTGCAGGGAGGGAGGTCCTCTCTCAGCATGAGGCTTTTCCCATGAGAGGAGCCGAGGTGATTGGAGCCAGATGTTTCCGCTAAAAGCAGTTTTTTAGTCCAGTTCGCTCTGCTTCAATCTGCAGCAGTTTTCTTTCAGGTATCTCCATGTTAACCAAACTAAATATTGTCCATGTGTGTGTGCACAGGCCTCCTTCACTCGGAAACAGATAAAAAGTAGATTTTGGACGAATTCCGAGATGAATACTTGCAATAAGTGTGGGCCTGTAACCGGTTTGAGAGGTTGAGTGGAATTTGCTTGATTATGAACTCTAAACGGAGAGGGCTAAAAACCTCATTTTGACATGGAAAACTATAGAAAACTGAAAACTGAGACGGCCACCTCCTGAGCCTCTTGTTGTATTTTAATTTATGGATGTGACAGATTTGCTTATTTTCTTCTGTTTGCCGTTTAGCACTGGTTGAGCTAGCGTGCCTGAATGAATGTCTGGCTGGAGGCAGCAGCCGTCCTTGGTATCTGCACATGAGAAAACAAGGACAGGGAGAAGGGAGGGCTGAACTAGGGTGTCCATGTAGCTGCTGCAGGTAATAATGAAGGTCGTATATTCCACATGAAATGTATACATTGACAGAAAGCTAGCAATTTTTTACCAGAAATAATACCGTGGGGCAGGCAAACAGGCTGCCGTTCAGGTAACGCAAGTCAGAACAGCCCAAAGTATTTTTTTCCAGAAGCGGGCCTAAGGCTCACCGTGTAGTTTAAAACTCTCATGCAGAACAGGTTACGCCCTTATTTCACAACACAGTTAAAGGGCTGCTAATGTAATAATTTGTGTTTCGTTCAGCCGGAGTCAGTCAGTGTGGTGTCCCTAATGAGAGGCACTTGGCTCCTCCGCGCGGGGAAGGGAAGGGGCGCTATTTACAACACCCCCGCTGCTCGTCCTCTTCCCCCCCGCTCCGCGGCGCTCCCGCCGTCACTGCAGAAACGAGTGACCTCCCCTTTCCCCCCCCCCCCCTCCGAGCACCCACCCACGCCACGGTCTAGATGCTGTGTTGTCTGAAGACATTTGAGACGCATCGCCGCTTTCAGTCACGGCACGTAGGACGACGATGAATATGCATGACCCGACGCCGCTGTTCGGCCGCCCCCCCACCCCCCAGCCGGACACGTTCCCCTGCCAGCTGTCCGCCGGCTCCCTTTGTCTTCCCGCTTCTAATTAGATTAAAAGATAAGGGGGGTGGGGGTGGTGGAGAAACGGACTGCGTGATCCGTTCACCCAGGAATCGCTGTGTTTGGACGGTCTTGCTCTTCTGCCTCGTATCGCACCATCACCGTCCTCGACGATCAGACAAAGGGAAAATCCACCGCTCAGGCCAAGTCCTCTCTCAATAGCCCTGTTCTCTTCCTTTTGTGTTATTGCAAGCAGCTTATTTAAATCCCCGTAACCTTAAGTCATATTGTAACGGCCAATGCTTTGTGTGCTTTTGCCAGTCTAATGGGAACCAGTAAAATTCTTTTCTTATGCGAATGCTTGGCTTTGCATCATTAAGCGCTACAGGGCTGTTTGAATATTGGATTTCAGTGAAGCCGCTATTAGTAAGATGGAGGATACTTTGCGCTGGATGAGTATCATGTTCTTATGGTGGAGTTAATAAAAAATGTTATATTGGAATATACAGATGCTGTAATTTCCACTAATGCAGATGATGTTATATGGAAATACGCATGTGAAGCATCTGTGATTAATGTTCATGTTTTGAAGCCTGGAAGGGAATTGGAGACTTGAGGAAAGAGACACTTGACAAGGACAACCACAATGTTCTGGCCAGTTGGGTCGCCTGACTCTGTTGTCAGCGGCTGGGTCTTCAAAGAGCCAGGGGGCTCAATCACAGCTGGTCTAAGACCCCCGTCGGTGTCCAAATTCAGTCGCAGAACGGAGCATGCGCTAGGCTCACTCTTCGGTGGGATCAATGTGACCTTTGACATTCATGTCAGCGAGGCAGCTGTGATATGCGATACTGCATTTACATTAGTTAATCTGGCTGTGCTGCCATACTGAAAATAAATGTGTGTGTGTGTGTGTGTGAGTGTGTGAGTGTGTGAGTGTGTGAGTGTGTGAGTGTGTGAGTGTGTGAGTGAGTGAGTGAGTGAGTGAGTGAGTGAGTGAGTGAGTGAGTGAGTGAGTGAGTGAGAGACAGGCAGGCAGGCAGGCAAAGTGGCAGAGTGATCGAGATGGTTTAATGACCGCCATGAGCTGTGTTTCTTCGATTTTCCAAGTAGGTTGGGCTAAGAGTTAGCGCCTGGCCGTGCTGTTAAGGTGGACATGTCTGTATGAATTTTTCTTCCAGTGCCGTGTTTTTGCATTGATCAGAGGGCACTGTGCACTAACCAGCCAGGAGAGTGCGAAAGATAGAAGGGAGGGTGCCTGTCACAAGCACCTGCAGAGAGCGAGATCACAGGAGAGCATCAGACTAGTGAAGGTGAAGCAAAGGGGAAAGAAAATGGATCTCGCATTTGTTACGCGACGATGACACTGGAGATTTGTATCTGGCGTGAAGCAAATAGTGAACCTATTAGTCTGATGTTTTTTTCTTCTTCCATTCATTTGCTCAGCTTTTTGTCTCTCAATGGCTTTTCATTTTATCCTTGTTATCTCTCTATATATATATATATATATATATATATATATATATATATATATATAGTATACACGCACACAAACGCAGACACACACATATGTACATACATACACACATTTCTATCTTAATCTTTACAGCGATGTGTTCTGGTTGATATAATAAACAGGGTAGGCCTTGGAAACTGTACTCCTGTGCTGCGTAGTACCTGCTGTTGGTTGGCGAGCGTAAGCGTGGAGCGAAAGGCTTTTCGTAAGCAGCGTGGGAAGCGGGATCAGATCCTGCGGGCGGAGCCATGTGAATGGAGCCCGTCTCCCCTCGGTTCAGGTCACCTCCCTGCAATTACCTCCCACAGGCATGTCTGGGATGCGTCTAATGAAAACCGCCCCTCATGAAAATCTCTCTTCTTAATGCCTGCAACCGAACTTTGCTGTTTACATATTTCAGTCAATGTAAACTCTCATAAGGGTTGAGCCAAAGGTAATGGCGTGAGGAATTTGAATGGAGCGTGAGAGCCAATGGACACAAATCAGAGACGGTTCTCGCTCGAAAAGAGTGTTGAAGAGCAATGTTGTGGCTGTTGTAGTCCTAGTGTAGGTAAGTCATGATGTTCAAGGGGTTGTTGCATTGTCTGGAAAGAGAGCACAAGCTTATTGAATCTTTTGTTTTTTCCCCAAATTAATAATTTCTTAGATGTTTAGATTAGAAGGAGGAAGAGTGACACAGCTTTGACTTGACTCCACAATGACTTGTTCAATGACTTTCCGGAAAACCGGGAGCTCGTGCTTCCGTTTCGTTTTTACCTCAAGTGACTTCCTGTTAGGTCACGGGGGTCACGCATGCAGCGTTCTCAAAGGACCTTTAGGGGGAGCTCCCGCTAAAGTAAACTCCGGATGACCTCCCATCCCGCCGAAGTCTGAGCACTGCCAAGGCTTGGGTCATTTGAAGTGCCTTTGATGCATCCAACAATGGGAGCCGTTGACTGCGCCTTCAGCATGCAGGGCTTTGCCAGCTTGGGCAGAGTGGAAGGATCCAAGGGCTGTTGTGCACATGCCTCGAGATATGGATTCAGCCTATAACCCTGCAGTAGCTATAAACAAAATGTGATTTTGAAGCAATAGTTTAAAAAAAAGAAGAAAAAAAAGAATACAGAATAAAAATAATTACCTTCAGTAGCATAAGCAGGGTGTTTATGCAAATTTAATATTGGAAGTATGAGGTGAAGTGTCAGTTTTCAATTTTGTCAGTGTAAGATTTGATCTTCTTAAAACGGGTTTCGTTTAAAATAGATTCAAAAGCAGTAGCCGGCGAGCAGGTTGTGTAAAGTCCATTTGATGTGGAGTTTTGCTGATTCTTTAAGCTGCATGGACAAGCCTTAGATGCGTTGCTATCTTGGTCTTTTTAAAACCTTCAGAAAACATTTTCTTGTACTGTTTGTACGCACAAAGAGCTGGAAAATGGGTTTCTGTCTAAATACTTTACAAATGTTTCTGTATATAATTTCTCCCACAGGCTAGATTATTAGTGATGGTAATGGCCATCATGACCATAATGGTGGTGGTTATAATGATGTTATTTGATTAGGTTTGTGCTAATCTTTGCTAATAAGAGCTGTTCTGGTCTCATGTATGCAGCTAACCAAGCAAGACAATCCAAAGCTTCAGTGGGCAGGCCAATAAAATAATTTGTCGGCAGCACGGCGTTATTTTTTGGTCCTGTAGACCCTCCATTTCTACAATGCCTGACATTGATGACGTTAATTGGTCAGCCATCTAGCTAGCTAGACAGCCAGATGACTAGACCTCAGCTGAAGAACATATAGGCTGCGTGACTGCTTGTGAACATAGCGTGTTGGTAGCCAGGCATCCGTCACACATGCTACAGAAGCGTGGCGCAAACATGCATTCATCAGTCCAAATATTCTACCCCTTTACATAAAATGCCACCTTCCAGATTGACTGTGTTTATAGGACCCCCTCGAAAATGAGATGCTACATCTCAAGGGGCAATCCTTGCAATAAAATTCAGATTGTTGGCTTACAAAACTTAATTCGCACGTTTTTCATATCTCATAAAAATATTCTTGCATGTTACACTCTCCTTGAAGTCCACAATATTGGATGTTTTGCCATCTTGGATTTCATGAAAACCCCTCCTAGAGGGGCACTTAAACTGGTTTGTTCTTCGGATGCCTTTTGTTAAAGATCACTGTAAGCCAATTAAAATCTAGTGAAAGACTTATGGAATCCATTACCTGATGGTGAGTAGCTAGATTAATTCCTGGGAGATGGCTTACCCCTATATTTATTGTTACTTTAGCATTTTTCCTCTTTCAGTCAAACAATCTGGCATGTCAACTTAAAGTACAATCTTTGAAATTATTTTTTGTACTCAGCCATTCGCCTGAGGCTCGCATAGTCTGTCAAATGAAATCATATCAAATTTTATTTGTATATCGAATTTTACAAAGAATTGGTCACGATACGCTTCAGTGTATCCTGGCCTATACCCCCACAAAGCTAGCCAAAGGCGACAGTCATTGTCATTGTGTTTATGATATCTGTGAAATGTTGATATAATGCTTTATGGAAATTGTATTTTACTGCCAAATTGGAAGGCTGGTTTTGTCAAGCACAACAGAATTTTAATAAGGTTTTATTTATAACATACAAAAGTGAATAAGGCCATGTTTGGTACGAAGTACAGCCACTACTTATGTGGCTGTATGTAACACACAGATTGAACTGAGGGCAGTGAATTATTCCTTAAATAGTAGCATTGTCACTATTGATAACATTGGCTCATATTTCAATATTTTTCGTTCTGGATTTTTTATGATTGTTCTTTTTGCTGTGACTGAGAAGGGGAGAAAATTTTATCAGTTTTTGCGCCTCTCGTCTGGTTTTTCAAACGTGTAAAGGAAATTGCCGCCCAAAGTCTATTACTGTTAAATCTCTCCAGTTTCTCATAATACACTCAGCAGGACACCAGAGCTGAAATGAATCCATACATATAAGCTGCAAAGCTTTTCTGCTGTTACACTGCTCGGGTTGCAGGAAAACCAGGGGATGAGCTCATTTCTAATGTAACATAATCACATTATAAAAATGCCATTTCATTTAAGTGGAAGGGCACAATTATCCTTTGGCACACCCCATTAGCCTCTTTGTGATAATGACTTGTGCCAGGCAGAAAGTGGGGCTTTTGAATAACTTATATTCACAAGAGTTTAACTTCTGTCCTGAAGAGACAGAACTACTATGATATCGTTTTTGGGGCTCTTGCTTTTGCTATTGATGACCATATCATATTTTTCTCTCTCTCTCTCTCTCAGACGCTGGTGGAATATGCTGGCCGTTGGAGGATCGAGCAGGAGCCTCTGCCTCTGGTTGAAGTATACACAGTGGCCCTGCTTAGCTACGCACGTGCCGCACCCTCCCTCTCCCCGCAGTGTGAAAACGTGTCCCTTGTACTTGAACGGCTGACCCTGTGAGTATTCTCTCTTTCCCCCCCTCTCTCTCCCCCTACACTCCCATAACCCCCTCAAGCCCCTGTAAATGTTTCAGATTTTTTCAGTATTATTTGCCAGTAAATGCGGTACAGAAGAAAGAATACCGGAAAACGATGGCGACACTTTGAGAAAGACGGACAACTTTAAACGTAACTATACGTTTGATGTTCAGACCACAAAATGTCATTCAACACACCTGTCGGATGGCTTGAGTTTTGTGTAGTTTTGCTCAAGAGGAGTGCAATGCACCTGAGATGGAGAGAATGTATAGAAGTTGGACATGCTCCTGATATGCCCGATGCCAGCCATTCTACGCTAGCCCCATATATCTTGTATGGCGTCGCTACAGAGCACTGCTCCGCAAACGCTGCATTAGATTGGAAACTTTTCAACCATTATGGCAGATATAAGAAGGGAAGAACAATGCCATTAGGCATCATATAAATCCACCCACATGTAACATTAACATTCTGTGAAATGAAATATGCAAGATAAATACATTAGTGAGTGAAGTTACTTTGTATCGGCCAACCAGTCAAACCGCTATCTATAAATGTATCACGTAACCGAGTTGGAATGTGCACATTCTAACGGGTGATATACATTATCCTGTCAGTGAACTTTTATATACACAACAACCATAAAATACATTGGGCTCTATTTTAATAAACCAAACGCAATGGTGAACGCAAGAGTAATCGCTTGGCGGTATCGCTCTGAGGGCGTGTCGGCGAGAAATTTGGTAATTTCATGACGGCAATCTTGGCGCACCTTATGGCGGTATTGCTAAAAGGCTGGGTTTAAATGTCCAAGGTGTGTCTCTATGGTAGCCAATCAAATTGTTGTTCTCATGCTTTAAAAAAAAAAAAGCCAGTTGGAACGCAATCGCTCCATGCAATTTCATAATGAGCAACCCAAACGCACTGGACCGTCAATGACAAGAGCGATTTTCCGCACAGGAATCAGACATACTTGCAACAGAAGTACAGGCTAGGACTGTAGTAATTTATGGATCACAATCCACACCACCTCGTCTCCCAGAAGTTCGGAAGGCACGGGAGGAGGTGGCGAATGCATTAATTAGCCTACATTAGGTGATGTAGGCATAATTATGATTCAAATGGTAGGCTTATGATTCAACTGTGTCAATGTGTAATTTATATATTATAGGCTATTGGCCTACATGATCGCAAGTTTCTTGTAAGCTGTCCTGTTTTATTCTAGTAGTTTAAATTAAAATTAATTAATTAATAATAATTATAGGCTATTTGTTCATTAAATGGAAGTGTAATGTTGGCATCACCTATAGACACTACATAGAACTACATGACGAATAAGTTGCCAAATTGCCAGAGTCTATTGCGTTCCCGCTAAGAGGTGGTTCCAGCTGATCATAACGCAATGGGTTTTCGTTGGTTCAAATTGTCACTGAGCCGAAAGTATTTTAGAACACGCCCCAGATAGCGCCACCCATCCCACTGCAGCGCAAGCGAAAGGATGTTATGTTGAGAATTTGTTGATCCTAGCGGTATTGCTGAGAAACGCCATAGCGCCAGTTTTAAGACGTTGATGCTGTCAACAAGCTTGCGTTTGACTATACCGTCCCCTTGCGCTGGTTTGAAAATAGAGCCCATTGTGTTTTTCGATACTCCAAAAGTTGATATGTTCTCCCCTGAATGTTTCCCTCCTGAATGCTGAGAGGAAGCCTCTCCCCTCCCTATGTCACCACCGGTCAGTTAATTTGCCTAAACCCGGTGACTAGATAAGTGGCAGTTAAAAGACGTTTTAACTTTGAAATAAACATTTTTTATTGCAGACTCGGGAGTGTGCGTTCAGCCCCTCTCCCTCCGCCTTGTGTCTCATGAACCCAAGACAAATAATCTATGATTATATTGGCTAGATGCCGTCTTGAGTTCCTATCATTTTGGGCTTGCATCAGTTGCATTCACCTTGAGCCTCAGTGGTATGTTCGTATCCCAAGCCCTCGCCCCAGCAAATAATATTGCAGAGTCCAAGGCCCATTTGATATCTAAGCCCTCTGTCTCAATGGTTATGTGTCTTGAGCCCCTTGGAAATGACTTTCTTTTCCGGCACAGTATAAATCTTTTACTCTCTGGGTCATCCTGGGCTAACACTGTCCCCAAATCCACACCTACCTGCACTAAAAACATATTATCAAAAGTCTGGAGTGCCAGCCAGGGCTTTACAAATAAGTGCTTTTTAGTTCTGTTATAACTTCTTCTGCTTCTGGGGTCTAGTGGAACTTCAAGGACCTTGTCTTCCTAGTGAGGCCAGTTAAGGTTGTGGAGAAATTGGAAAGAGACCAGAAAACGATACGATAGCCAACACCTCTCTTTTTATATTGATTGGTTACCCTAGTTGCATTACATCAAGCTGTTAGTCCGTAAAGTCCTAAATTTGGACACAAGTAGGACTTTACGGACTAACAGCTTTATTATCCAGTCATTTTAAATCCTCTAGTTGAAGCCTGGATAAATTCCATAACAAATGTACAACAGAAACTGAATCTGGATGGTTATTGGGTGGATATTGGACCCTCACTTTTACTAAAGAAGCCTTCAGTTGAAAATGTACTCATTAGAGTGACATAGTGTCATTGGCAACCTTTCCACAGTCAGGCACGCCCAGTTGAGTCAAAGGTTTGTCCAGAAAGCCTCAGGCCCATCGATTTACCTTTTCTCAATTCATACAATAGTTTTCAAACTATCAGCAGCAGCAGGATCATTGATCCTCAGTCAATTGCCTACAGTTTCGGAGGAGCTGGGAAATCCTAAGATCCACCACCTCCTTTTCCATCCCCTTCCCCCCGCCCCAGTCCCATTCTCCTTTTACATTGATCCACCTCAATGAAAGACCACGCATCCCATAATTCACATTCATTGATTTTCCTCTGAATGGCCCAGGAGCAGCAGAAGCTCCCCTTGGTAGACGTGTGTGTGTGTGTGTGCGTGCGCGTGTGTGTGCGTGTGCGTGGGGTTTTTTTTTTTAGACATTAGCTGTGATGTGTGACGGTCAAGACAGATTGTCGATTAATTCAAGGAGTCCTATACGTGCACGCTAATGGAAAATACAAATGAGCGTTCTGCTCTTTGCAGCCTCGGACAGCTGTTTCATGAAACCCACCATTGGCTTTTTTCCATTATCACGTTATATTCTTTGATAGTAAACGTTATTTAAAGAACTAGAATACATTTATAGCAAGAAATTGTCACAAAGCATATTTCTGAAATGTTTGTTGGCATGCTACTGCTTTCACTAATCAGTAGTTGCCAGAGTAGTTTACTTATATTGTGAATGCTCTGGTAAGGTTCTGATAGTGATGTCTTATTTGGATACAGGAGTTGTGTGGAGCTGCTGCTCTCATTACCTGAGCAAGTCCCAGTTGCATTGTGGGAGGAGTTCCAGTCCTCTGTGCAGGTGGGTGCTCTATTCCTAAGATATTTGCCTGGAGGTTTGTGTCAAAGTTCTGTGGCCCAAAACTGTATGAGGAAACAAAGTATATTTTCAGGAAGTTCATCACTAGTATGAGCATATTTCACAAGAATCTTGGTACCTCTTATACTTGTGTTTGAGTTTTCTTCGTCCACAAGTTATTGTAAAGCTAGGTGTTAGTTTTTAACACTTAATTCATCCACTCAAAAAATTAAATGGTTTGCTCATGAGCTTTTCTGTCAGGAAATAGATTTTTATCACATGCTGTGGGGAAATGTGGCATACATTCACAGGTGGATTGTTTTTTTAAGGTGAATGATGCAAGTTTTGCCGGCGAATCTTGTTTCAGCCTTGACTAAAGACTTGCACATGAGATCGATTTTTCTGATGTTCAACCAATTTGTAGTCTCAACAGGCCATTTATTGTCTCAGCGGGCTGGTGAAGCTAAATAGGCCTGTAGAAAACCTCGATATTCTCACTCAAAGAGAGTATTAGGGGCCTAGTTGAAAGTGCCTTTACTGACCACCTCTATTCTGTACAGGTAGCCCATGGCTTGTTGCAGGAGAATGGGATCTCTCAGCTGAAAATGCTGTACGCTGTGGCACAGGAGAAAGGTGTTTGGAGCCATGCCACGCTGCGTGGCATCTTCTCCAAGGAAACGCCCGAAACCGAAACGGGTGGGCATGAGTTTTTTTTAAAGTTTTTTTTTAAAATTAACATTAATAATTTTTGTTGGTGTCACACTTAGCTAAGTGATGTTGACCGAATTGGTATGGAAAATATAAATGTGGGGGGGAAATATTTGCTAAATATTAAAATTTAAATATGAAATATTGTACTGCCCTGACTAATGTTCATGTTTCCCACCTTTTTAGTTAACGAGTTCCTGGCACTGGAAGGACCTGTTCTCCTGGAAATGCGAGCAAAGCACCTTATCAAAGAGAACCAGCTGGAGAAGGCTGCCCTTTTGGCAAAGGCCTGCTCGGAATATCCTGGATTTGAAGGAAAAGGCCACTTTAAACAGACTTACCTGGTCTGTCTGTGTGCAACGTTAGCTCAGGAGCCTCTGATGCAGGAGGTGGGTGTATCCACAAAGAGATGAATGCATACTGGGCACATCTAATGTTTTTTTGAACTGTTAGTGGCTCAGTTCTGTCTTTTGTCGTTGAGCTGGGTATAAGACTATATTAAAGGATGAGTTTTTAAGAATCAGGACTATTGAATGTTGGTGTTTTATGGATAAGATGGCTCTAATATTTTGATTATTATATGATCATCTATTATTCAGAAACAAGCTCAGACAGGCTGTTGTCAAAGTAGGTTTAAAAGCATAAAGCCTTAACTCCAACAACTTAAAAAAATAAAACTTTTGTACTGTATACATTTGCTGCAAACCGGTAGTTCCACTTTCAAAGTGTTCCCAAAAATCGTAATGTATTTGTCCACAAGAGGGCAGGCTAAACCACTAATACATACACCGATCAGCCACAACATTAAACGGTTCATCCGATATGGATGAAAATACCCTAAAATTAAAGCTGACAGTCTGCACTTCAACCTCATTGTCATTGTATTCTTTCAAACTCAGTGCAGAACCAAAATACCAACGAGATAATCAATGTTATTCACTTCACCTGTCAGTGGTTTTAATGTTGTGGCTGATCGGTGTATTTGGTAGTACCGTAGTACTTTTGAGTGTGAGGTATGTGATTGTCTGCCTACTTATGTCAACAGTGTCCATAACTTTGACTTACAAGTTAATTGAGTTTTTTCTTAACTCAGTTTTAGTGATTTCTGAACTCACCAAACTGGCAAAGTTTGACTGAATCCCAGCCAATGTCTTTTGATATTGGTAGTGAAATTGCATTGAGGTTGGTTTGCACTTGCGTGGATCATGCTGTTCTAGTTGCTGGTGAAATTCAGTACTGCTTGGAAGACAAGCCTACGTTGGCAATGTAACAGACGTGCAAGGTCTGGTTACCGCACTGACAAAGCTGAAGTCAGCGGTTAGCAGGGAGTCAAATATCAGGCAATCATTAAGATAACTGTGGCAGGGCTGAGCAAATGTGGAATTAAGTTTTACTGTGTGTCTGCGTGTCTCCTTATGGCATTGATTCCAACTGTGCTTTGAATCCTATTATTTTACTGTAAGCACATACCTATCTTGCCACTCCAATGCAGATCTCCAAAGTGGACTGTAGAGATGCTCTGGAAATGATCTGTAACCTGGAGTCAGACGAGGATGAGAAAGGGGCCCTCTGCTTGTGCTCTGCATTTCTAAAGCGGCAGCTTCTCCAAGGAGACATGTACTGCGCCTGGTGAGTCAGCTCTCAAACACAAGTACTCTACACGCCGTGAGTCACTCTGTTTTCAAACAGTATGCCTTATTGTGACTGTTCCAGGATTAGCATCTGTCCATCTCTGCAAAGACTGGTTTTAATTGAGGCTTTTGGCCTCTAGCTCCAAAAGCAAATTTACCACAAATACATCTGTTTGACCTACATTTCACACATTCTTGCATGTCGTTCACTTTGATTGTCATAGTAATTCCGCAGGCTATAATCTTGACGATTGTTAACATGCAGTATCGCACTGTTAGTCCTGATGAATGCTCACTGTGTTCCTTTCTACAGGGAGCTCACGCTGTTTTGGAGCAAGTTGCTGAAGCGGTTGGAGCCATCGGTGCAGGCCTTCCTGGACAGATGTCGACAAATGTCGTTGCTTTCTAAAACAGTCTACCACATCCTTTTCCTCATCAAGGTCATCCAGTCTGAGGTGAACCTCTATTTATCAGTGGCTGTTTCATTTCATCTGAAAGGATAATCCCACAATTGAGTGGATGAATATGTTGTTTGCCTTCGCAAACAGTATGTATGTACATGAAAACAAATAACTTGCTTAGTGTCTGTGTGTTGTGTTATAGCCATTGGAATTAAATCTCCTACAAAGCTGCGAGTAATTCACTTTTATGTTCTCTGAAAAGTCTGATAGATGATTGGTTATTAAAAATGCACTGTGGCAACACAACTTTGCATGATGTATTTGTTCAATGGAATGTTTGACTTATCTGATCTTATCTATCTGTTATCTCTTTGCAGATGGAAGAGGTAGGACTGCCTGTGTGCATTGAGTTGTGCATAAGAGCACTGCAAATGGAATCAGACGACAGTGCAAACACCAAAGCCACCATTTGCAAAACCATCTTGTGCTTGTTGCCCTCTGATCTGGAAGTGAAACGGGCCTGTCAGCTAACCGAGTTCCTTCTGGAGCCCACAGTGGATTCGTACTATGCTGTGGAAACGCTCTATAACGAGCCTGACCAGAAGTTTGAAGAAGAGAGCCTCCCTGTACCCAATTCCCTGCGCTGTGAGCTGTTGCTGGTATTTAAGACACAGTGGCCATTTGACCCTGAGTTCTGGGACTGGAAGACTCTGAAGAGACATTGCCTAGCTCTGATGGGGGAGGAGGCGTCCATTGTGTCATCCATTGATGAGCTCAATGACAGTGAGAACCCAGAGGGAGCTGAGGATGAGGAGCTGATCAAAGGACACGAGGTGTACAAAGACCAAGCCGAATCCTTCTGGGACACGACAAATGAGCTCAATGAAATGGAAGATGAGAAGAAGAAAAAGAGAGAGATCAAGAAACTAAGGGAAAAAGGGTTCATATCAGCCAGGTTTAGGAACTGGCAGGCCTATATGCAGTACTGTGTTTTATGTGATAAAGAGTTCCTTGGTCACAGGATTGTTCGGCATGCACAGACGCATGTCAAAGACGGGATCTACAGCTGTCCAATATGCGCTGAAACATTTGACATGAAAGACGTGTTGGTACCACATGTGGCGTCCCATGTAAAGCAGTCCTGCAAAGAACGGCTTGCTGCCATGAAAACAAGTAAGAAGTTGGCAAATTCAAAAACTGC
This sequence comes from Synaphobranchus kaupii, assembly GCA_029718625.1. Lineage (NCBI taxonomy): Eukaryota > Metazoa > Chordata > Actinopteri > Anguilliformes > Synaphobranchidae > Synaphobranchus > Synaphobranchus kaupii. The sequence goes on along the minus strand of CM056381.1, from coordinate 17,862,988 downwards.
TATTCCTGACTCTGCTGCCGATAAAATTGTTGAAAGGCAGGACCGGAAGCCTAAGATGAAAGATGGACCTAATTCTGACATTTGTCTTGATCATAACATTGGCGATAGTCCTGAGTCATTCACTGCTAAGAACGCCCTCTCTGCTCTCAAGGTAGAAAATGCAGATGAATACACATGCCCTGTCGTCAACTGTCGAAAGGGTTTCAAGTACTACAGGAACCTGATAGCCCATGTGAAGGCACACAGAAATAATGATGAGGCAACACGTTTTCTGGAAATGCAGAGCAAAAAGGTGGTTTGTCAGTATTGCCGTCGACAATTTGTTAGCGTCACCCACCTCAACGACCACCTGCAAGTCCACTGTGGCGTCAGACCGTACATTTGCATACAGCTGAATTGTAAGGCTAGCTTTCTTTCCAATGCTGAGCTTCTTGTTCACAGAAAGGAGCATGCTGTGTTTAAGGCCAAATGCATGTTTCCAAACTGTGGGAAGATTTTCCATGAAGCTTATATGCTGTATGATCATGAAGCGCAGCATTACAATACCTTCACTTGCAAAGCTCCCAGCTGTGGTAAATTATTCCATACTCAGTCTCAACTGGATCTACACCAAGAAGAACATGTTTCAAAACAGGAGGAACCCATCACCTCTGACGGTCACACTCCTTTCACAGTCAAGACTGAGCCTACATTTGGGTCTTTTATGGAACCAAACCACTCTGCCTTTGTGGCCTCAGAACTGCTTGATAACCATTCTTCTCATCTTCAAGGAGACATTGAACAGAGTGCATCAAGCTCGGCGGATGACACTCCCTCACACCTTCCAGGACATGTTAAAGTGAAACATTCAGTTGAGAGCATGCTGAACCTAGCTCTGGGTCACGCGCAGGAGTCGGAGCACAACATAGCTTTCAAGACCGAGCTTCCAGATGACGTGCAGCAAGCTTTCCCTTTGCCGTGCCCTGATGGTTCCGGCAGCCAGTCTTCTGTGAACACCCACTCATCTGACCCCATTCAACCGGAGTTGGGGAACTCCTCCGCGTCCTCTATTCTCCATGACCCAAGTAACACAGTTGCCCATCCATGTGTCATACAAGGCACTCACCCCTCATCATGCTCGAGCATGTTACAGGGCCAGGCCCAGTTAATGTTTCCACATGATCATGTGCCTAAAGATGGAAATGCTGAGAGAAACATAGGTAGCCTTGAATGCAGAGGGACAGTGCCTGCACAACATCCAGGCTCGTTTCTGCAGACCCACCAAGCTGCGAATCAGACCCCACTCCATATGTCTGCCATGATGGCAGGGATTCCTCCGTGTGTTACCCCTCAGGCAGTTCTTCCACAGACCACTCCTCTGTCAGTGGGACTGACTGGGACAGCCAATACAGTTTCACAGTCTCCGTGCAACAGCAATCCTGGACTAGGTGGAAAGGAGAGACACAATTGTGCATTTGAAACGTGCACTAGAAACTACAGCTCCTACAGGAGTGTCACGAAGCACATGAAAGCAGCACATCCTGAGTTTTATGTCGAATGGAAATTAGCCAAGAAGAACAATAAAGTCCCCAAGCCCAGTGCACGGATTGTGTCAACTGGAGTGAAGCTCAATTCAGTCATACAATCACACGATAATAGTCGAAGCAGCGGCCCCGTCCCTGTAGTACCGACACAGAACTTAGCCAGCCAGTCTTTGATGTACTCAACAGGGGGCACAAACCCTACTGTTTCAAATCAGTCATTTTCCACACATTCTACTGCTGACACAAGTCAGACTCTAACTAATCAAATGGAAAACATATTAAATCCCATATTGCTGTCCCAGTTGGGAAGTTCTCCAAATCAGACCAGTTCAGTGCAGGCACAAATTGGGCCTAGTTTGCCGTGGACTGCACAGCCCGGGAGCAATCCAGATCTTTCCCAGCAGGCTGGCTGCCCTTCTCATGTGATGCCCCCGCATTTGCAAGGTCTTCCCCGTCAATCATTCTCTTCCCATATGAACACGTCCACTACTAGACAAAGAGTAGACATGCAGCACAGTAACATCGGTTGTCAGCCTGCATTACATAACCAACACGGCGAGTCCACTGATCCCTTCCTGCAGTCACACGTGGACAACAGCTCTGGACTTCCAGAACCAATGTCAGGAGAACATTTGCGTCCCTCCTGTGTTTCAAATTTCACTGCAAACATCAGCCCGGCTGCACCACCTCAAATGGACATTACAAACCGAGGGTTTGGGCACATTGAATCATCCAGTCAGATCATTGCGTCGAATATGGAGGGACTAGCTAATTCCCTGTTAACATCGGCTATGGATAACATACCCCATCCTGTGTTGCCTTACTTGGATAGTCTGAAAGACCCAGTCTTACCAGATCAGCTTGAAAATTCAGCAAATTCTTTGTTCCAGACCCAGAATCAGAACAGTTCATTTTCAAATTTCAATAACATGCAGTCAGATTATCCCTCCCAAGGAAATTCAAATTTGCAGCCAAGCACAGATTCTGGCCTTACTGAAAATATGAACACATCAAGAATGGATGGCATAAATCCAACAGTTACAAGAACAAAACGTAACAAAAGAGCGAAGTGGCCTGCTATCATCAAAGATGGGAAGTTCATCTGCTGCAGATGTTTTAGAGAATTCCCAAGCCCCAAATCACTTGGTGGTCATTTGTCAAAGCGTTCTCACTGCAAAGCATTTGATGAAACTGACCTGACCGCAGATTTGCCAACATCATTTCTTGATCTTCTCAATTCACCACATGTCTTGAATGCTCACCAGCAACCAGTAGCTTCTAATTTCAACCCTAACACAGTAATTAAAGAACACCCTAGTCAGTCTCTAGCTAGTTGCCCATTAGAACCTAGGTTCTTTCCTAATGTTACTTTTCCTCAAGCTAATGGTTCAACTTACACAAATGATGGTGAAGAAAATGGTGAGGTTCTGAAGCAAGTCCTGGACAATCCAACCATTCCAAATCTATTTGAGCCGTCTGGAATCCCACAGCAGTCTTTTCAGAATCCTTGTAGTTCATATACAACTGACAGTTGTTTGCCAGAAAGCACAGTTATACAACACACTGGAAATATTCAAATTAAGACCGAAAATGATCCCCATACGGATGATTTCATCAAGTCAAGCTTTGGCAGTAATGACTTCTCTGATCCTCTTCTTTCACAAATTTTGGCAGAAAACAACTCTGCAGTTTCCTTGAATAGTCTCCCTACAGACCATCTAAATCAAATACTCAGAGCTGAAACTCTGATGAAAATGAGGGAACTGAAGGGGAATGAAGAAGAACCCCAGACAGGTGGACTTTCAAATGATGGTCTCCTGGCTGCAATGGCCAGTCTGGCACAAAATCTTATGACAAATCCTTTGCTGCAGATCACATCACCTGACCCTCAGAAATCTCCACTGATGCCAAGGAGCCCACAGAGTGATTCCTTGAAGAAGTCTGAGAAGAATGTCAAGAAGAAACTGCGTGAGCAGATTTTAGCTGGAGACATCTGCAGACGAGGCAATTTATCTCTGGCAACCAGTGCTGATGCAAATGCTACTCTGAGGAACCTTGATTTACAGGAAACCACAGCTGGTGTCCACAAAGCTTTAAGTGGCAGTCAAAGTTCCCAACCCTGTACGGTGATTCAGATGCCCTCTAGTGGTGAGAGAGGAGATGACTTAAATGGTAGTATAGCCACATCTGTGCCCCCTCCTCAGAGTGATGGGGTGTTGCCAATGTCCAGTTCCTCGCAGGCTCCTGTCGTATCTGTTTCTGGGGGTACTGTGACAAATGATCCCGATCTAGGAGCAGATTTGTTACCCACAGATGACGACAAAATGATCATTGAAATTCAAAGAGCCTTGCAGAAGCTTGATTTAAGCATGGAAATGACTGAGGACACTCAAGTGGTGGTGAATAATTCTTCCTCAGTTAGTAATTCCACTGGTAGTGATGTGATCACAAATAATGTTGAAACGGTGATGCCGAATACCAGCATTGTGAATGACGTGCAGGTTGTTGAAGATTTTGTGAAGCCATTTGCGTGTGAAAATGAAGGCTGCAATTACAGGGCCATGACAAAAGATGCACTTTTCAAACACCTTAGTAAAACTCATAATTACACAGATGAAATGATTGCTGAAATCAAGAAAAATCATGGAAAGTTTGCACCCTTTCGCTGTCAGATGTGTAGTAAAACATTCACCAGAAACTCGAACCTTAGAGCACACTGTCAAACAGTCCACAGCTTGTCCCATGAGGAAATGGTCAAGATGAAAATAAAACGTCAGTATAACAAAAGAACTGAGAAGCTTGAGTCGGATGTGAGCACTTACCAAGTCAGTGGAGTAAAAACTAATCCCATGTGTGTTCACAATGTCACCACCTCAAACCCTGCTGCGGTGAATAAGAGCCTAATGCAGCAGTATATGTCTGCCGATGGGAGACGAGAGCAAATAGATGTGGCGTCGGTACATAATACAGTTTATGGTCAGGAATGGATTAAACAAGAGTATCATTCAACGGCTTTTGATCAGACTTCCACAAGCTTAGCTGCTCCAGAGTCATCTCAAGGTAATGGTCTCTCAGCTGGCCTGCCAATGCAGCAAACGCAAGCAGTGCCCATCAATAATTTTTCAACAGTTGGGCAAGCTCCACCAACCGTGGCTCCGACTCGATACCACATACAGAGTCAATCCACAGTGTATGCTCCCGCTACTGAACAGTCTTCACATGGACAGCATGCATCGTTGCCTTCCATGCCCAGTCAGTGCCTAGCAGTGCCGCAAAGTGGAGGATTTTTACCTGCTGGAAGCACACCTATGACCCAGGTTTCAACAGGGCTCTCTCAAGCAGATCCAATCCAGGCTGGGCCACTCTCTCCAGATAAAACTAAGAGGCCTAAAGTCAGTAAGCCAAGAATTACAAAACCTAAAGTTGAGAAATCTGATGTTGAAAGCCCAAAAAAACCAAATCAAAAAAGGCCAGTAGCTAAGACTAGTGACGCCGATGAGGGTTTTAGCCCCTACAGGCCATACCGCTGTGTCCACCAGGGATGCACTGCAGCTTTTACCATCCAGCATAATTTGATTCTCCATTACAGAGCTGTTCATCAATCTACCTTGCCTAAATTTGAAGAGACTGCTGAAGACGAAGAAGAAAATGAAGAGGAGGATCAGCAGGAGGAAGTCAAAGAGGAGCATGAAGCTGCGACATGTGAGGTGGCTCAGGTGAATGAATTTAGATGTCAGGTCAAGGACTGCTCCAGGATATTCCAAATGGTGACAAGCCTGCTACAGCATTATCTTCAGCTGCACAAATTCACCCTGGAAAAAGCAGGTGCTCTGATGTCCACTATCAACCTGGGGCGATTCCAGTGTGATCAGCCAGACTGCCCCGTGTTCTTCACTGCTTTTTGGAAGTACATTGGGCATATTGAAGATGATCACAAAGAGACAAAGTTGTCCAAGGTCGAACCTGTGGAAGGTCTTTATAGGTGCGAGGTGGACGGCTGTGACCGTGGTTATGCAACGCGATCAAACCTTCTGCGACACACCATGAAAAAGCACCAGGATCTTTATAAACTCCAGCTCATGAAACAAAGGAAAAATCAAGAGAGAGAAAAACTTTGTTCCAAGAAGCCCCAGCTTGGGACTGTTAAGAATACCAATGGGAAAGAGAACATGCAGGACAACAAAAAAACCATCCAAAAGGGAAATGACAAGAAGAAAAGTGATGAAGAAAAAAGTAACCACTGGACAAAGTATGGAAAGCCCTCTTTGAAATCCAAGGAGGAGGCCTCAGCAATGTGTACCAAGAAATTCCCCTTGCAATACCCCTGCATGATAAAGGGTTGTGAGTCTGTAGTGAGTTCAGAGCGGAACATCCTGAGGCATTACATCAGACATGGACTCTCTGAGCGATACCTAGAGGAGCAAAGGAGCCACTTCATATTCTGCAAGAAGTTGTCACGTTCCTGGTACAGAGACCGGTCTTACAGGAGCGAGGATTCGGAAAAGTCGGAGGACAGTTCCACAGATTCATCTGAGAATGAAGACATGGCAGAGATGGACCCTAGAGGAAGCGATACGGAAAGTTCAAAACCCACTTCTGGGAGGGAAGAGCCAGAGCTGTCTGATGCCAAGCAGTCCACTGATGAAAGCTCTGAATCCAAATCTGTGGCTTCGATAGTGGTCAAGCGGAAAAGAGGGAGGCCGAGGAAAATGAATCATGAAGAAACCATGCCAGTTGCTCACAGGAGGAGGACTGAGAGATTGAGGGTCACAAGGAGCAACCAAGTCAACCATGTTGGTAATGGCTCAGACTCCACCGCCAACTGCAACACTGCCCCAACCCAAGAAAAGCAACCTGATCAAACCGTAGCACTGAACTCCTTTAAGCCCATGGGCTTTGAGGTGTCTTTCCTGAAGTTCTTGGAGGAATCGACACAGTCCACACGGCCTCCAAAGAGGCAAACCAGTGAGGACATCTCAAACGAGATAGCACTGAAACGGCAGCATACCATTCAACTAAAAAACGCCACTGTCTTGTGTAAAAGGTCAGATGCGTACATACAGCCAAGAGATTTCCCAAATCGTATAGACTTCAGAAATCCACAAAAAATGTCATCTTTGAGGAATGTCAAAATTGTGGTGGATCAGACCTTTTCAAAGGGCACCGATCGCTTGCTAAAGCAGCTTCAGGAAATGCGACCTATAGTGATACTTCAAAAGTAGACATACAAATGAGTGTTAACTGACTGGCTGAATGTCTCCATTTTCAAAGCATAGTACTCAGGATTAGAACATGAACCTGCTGCTGACTGGTGTCCAGAATCAAAAATGCATTTGGATTGAATATTTTCCAACACTAAGCAACAGTCATTTGTTAGTTATGAAGTGGACTACAGTAAAGTTTAAATGTTTTTTTAAATATTAAAATTATAAAAGTTATTGGTTTTAAAGTTTGGGTAAAACATTTATTTGGCTCTTTTATGGAAGAACCTGTACAGTTAAACTGATCTTTTATAGTAACTATGTAATGTGTAGGAAATCAATACTGTAAAGCATGTTTGTATTTATGAAGCTTCTCATCAAATTAAGTTGCCTTTGCAAAATGAAAAGTTAAATTAGAAAATGACTCAAGTCATTAAATTTTTATATATCCCCATGGGACTTATTTTGCAACAAAATGGTTCTGTTAGCAATTGGACATAGTGTTGTGTATAGTTTGTGATTTGTTGTTCTTGTAAACCTTACTTTGTAAATGTAAAAAAACTGTAGATAATTGTGTATATACAGTATTTGTTCTTTAAAGTAACTACTACCACCAGCGGTCTGTAAGTCAATCCATTTAAACCATGTTTTATTACAGCTTGCACTACGTATCTGTGTGTTTTCTTCACAATTTTTAGTATGACATTTTTCAGTGACTTTTTATATGTTTACATACATTTACCCAAACAGAATATAAAACAGTACTTAAAATAACTTAAAATAATTATAAATCTGTTTTTTATTTGTGCCTTTCACTGCTGCCGGAAAATATTTAATTAGGATTTTTGACCCCATTTTTTTAAGCCATGTGATGCATGGCTTTATTGTAAGTGTGATAACGTATACCAGCAATTTTTACGTCATTTGTGATTATCACTGCATTTGTTAATGTTTTAACCAAGAAAATGTTTGTTTCAATGTGAAATGTACTTGGGTGATCTGATTTAAGCTATTTTTAATATATCGGTTGTAGCAAAAAAAAAAAAAAAAAAAGATGTTTTGACTTTTTCCGTTTTAATTTCATCACCATAACAATCACATACACACACACACACACACATTTTTCCATCTCATTTTATGTCACATAGTTAATGGCCTTACTGAAAGAAGATGCTCTGATCAGCTATTTCTCTTTGGCTTGTTCACTTGTGATTACACTATCTAGTTAGAAGTATAAAGATGTCCCCCACATAATAACCCCATTTTGATTTTGAAGACGGTATTCTTCTTCTACAAACTTGTTTTATTATGATAATATATTATTTTGGACAACATAAAAATATTTGACTTTACATGTTTTCTCATATTTTCTTTTATCCCTGCGCCTCAATTTTAAAACAAACAGGCTAAAACAATTAGCATTGCTGTTAAAAGCCAACATTTATTTTTAATTTCACGTTTCATTCAATATAAAGGACGTTTAAATATTTAGATTCTGAAAAATGGACGTCAATCCAAATGATGTCTGCTAACAGTGCATACCATGACCTTTGAATGCAGTGTATCATTTCAAATGGGAAACATAATGGAGGGCCTCCACCCTGGCCCTGGAAAGCATCAGTGAATAAACATTTTTTACACTGCAGCAAGTAATGAATTAGCTGATTCATTTTCATCTTGACTGGATCAATGTAGAATTTATGTCAGTTTTTGAGAGTGGGTGAAAAACCTAATGTCAGCACTTCTACCCAGATTGACAGTGCCAGTATTGTCTGGGCAGCAGTCCATATATTTCTAAGCACAATAGTGGGCATGTGATCCTTAATGCTGCATCTCTATGGCAGTGATACTGACAACTGTTAAAATTGATTTAAGAATGGTTAAGAGCTGACAAATTGTTCATTAATCCAGAGAATACTGATGATCATCTAAATTGACAGAAACAAATAAGAATGGAGAATGCGTTTCATGGAACTGTGCACTTGTTTTTATTTTTGCTAAATATTAATATAACTTAAACGTGAAACATGAATAGAACTTAGCGATGTGTAGTGTGCAACCTCGATATCTGGAAATAAATACAACTAAATTGCAGGCACTAGAAAGCAAGAGGACTCAAGTTACATTGTCTTATTAAGGGTCAGTTGGATTTTCCTTTGTAGCCTGTGGAAGGCATGAGTTCCCCACGTCTTTGCTCATTGCTGTAAGGTTTGGCGGCACTGCTGTTGCGACACTGGCTGGCAGGTGGTGACAGCGGCAGTGGTCCTTCTCGATGGGGGCGTAGCGCTTGCTGAAGCACTTCCAGCACTGCTTGGACACAATGTAGGCCGTCTCACAGACGTTCAGCACAATGCATAGGATGGAGGTGCACACCATGATGTAGAGGAAGACCTTCTTCTCCGTGGCTTTGGAGATGTAGCAGTCCACTGTGTTGGGACAGGGACTCAAGCTGCACCGCAGGAGGCGCGGCACATCAAAGCCGCTGTACAGGAAGTAGAAGGCCAGCAGGGACCCCACCTCGAAAGTGGTCTTGAAGGCGAGGCTGACCAGGTAGGTGCAGAGCAGTCCGCCATCGATCCGGCCCTTGTCCTCGTAGAGCCTCTTTCCGTGCTTTTTCTCCCTGTGCTCACGGTAGGCCACGTGCAGTGCCACCAGCAGGGAGGGTGTGGACACAACAATAAGCTGCAGGGCCCACAAACGCACTTGGGAGATGGGGAAGAAGTGGTCAAAACACACGTTCTCGCAGCCCGGCTGCTGGGTGTTGCACACAAAGTCCTGGTACTCATCCTTCCACACCTGCTCTGCGGCTGCAACGTACACCAGGATGCGAAAGATGAAAATGACGGAGAGCCATATGCGACCAATCACCGTGGAGTACTTGTTTACCCCACTCAAGACGTTCTCCAGAAACGCCCAGTTCATGTTTATCCCTGTGTGGCTGGGAAGAGAACAGAGAGTTCAGCTTTTTACAAGTTTGTTTATGCTTATGATCTAAAATCTTAAATGGTGCCATTTCCTAATACTGGACAGTCCGTTAGTATTTGGACAGTGATGCAATTTTTGTCGTTTTGGCTCTACTCCAGCGCATTGGATTTTAAATGGAGCAGTGACTATGAGGTTACAGTGCAACCATTAATCTGAGGGATTTTACATCCATATTGGGTTAACCGTGTAGTAATTGTAGCCATTTTTATACACAGTACACCCCCTCCCCCCCCCCCCCCCCCCACACACACACACATTTTGGGGGGCCTAAAGTAATTGGACACATTAACATAAACTTCAATGAAGTCATCATATTTCATATTTGATTGCATATCCTTTGCAGGTCATGACTTCCTGATGTCTGTGACCCAACAACATCAAAATACTTATTTTCAGGTACTCTTACAAGTGATACTATAACCTCTGCATTTGAATGGATCTCAATGGGGGTGGGACTAGATTAAGCTGTAAATTACAGGAGAATAGTATGGAACACATGGTTGGATAAATGGCTGTAAGTCATCAAGGGTCTGAGGTATGAAACGAGCGTGAAAACATCACTCTGCTGCCAGATATGCAGTAGATATGGGTGGATCACTTTAAGGGTTGTTTCTCCTAATTCATTTTCCTATTGAATAATAAATACTATACATGCCAGCTGGTGTTTATAAAATGTTACATATAAAATTATTACTTGTAATAATTACTTTTGTCGCAATTTATAGGGTTTTCCCCGTTTTAACAAAAGTTTTGGATATTATCATTGTAATATAATTTCAATAAAATTGCTCTATGCCTATAATTAAAGCACAAAGCCTGTGTGAATGCCCTCTAATTTAAAATGATCCTTGATCTTTTCAGACCTATGAGTTATAAATGACTATAAATGAGCATACTAGACTAGCGTTTATTAGCCCGTTCTGAGTATTGTGCCACGTAAAATGGATTTCACAACATAATCATTGGTAATATTTTAGATCGTGTAACTTTTTTGAGACCCACTCTGCCATTTGGTTTTGTTCCACTTAACCTCAATCTTGGCGTGATACATTTTTAAATTAAGATGTAGAGAGACTGGCGCTGTCATTTTCTCATGCACTTAATCAGGGAAAACAAGCCAAAGAAACATTTAAAATAACTAGCCTGTAGGCTACTTAACTAGTATATAACTGATGAGCTGTTATTTTGCTCTATGTGCTATTGCGCACTTGTGGAGCAAATAGCCAATGTGACCTGTTTACAAGAAAATGTATAAATACAAATGTTGCGATTTACCGTAGAATAGCGGTCGCATTCAGTCTTCTTTCATCTTTTACATTTGCTGGGTAAAATCATCGAAACGATTCTTAAGAGGTCTTGTTTTCTGTGTTCTCTCATCCTTTCCTTGTCGTCTTATTTGCCCGTCAAATACACCTGCCGGAGATGCCACACCTATTTGGCCGTCAGGACATTGATTAAAGGAACACAGCCGATTCGCCTGGGTTTAACTATAGCCTAAAGCTGATTTTGAGTATTTAATAATGTGTAGCCTTATTGAAATTGACTAAAATAAATGTACTGGTGTATACTATAAACTCTCAATAAACTCAAATAAAAAAACTCAATTAAAGCTATTACAGTAGGCTACTATAGCATGTATTGCATGCATCCACAGGAGAAGAATTGTAATGGATTGAAGAGTATCGCATGGGTAAAAATAATTAAGATAAATTTACATTTTTACGTGCAGTAGACTATTAATTGTAACGACGCAAGTCTTTCTCAAATTTTGTCCTTGATAACCAGGGTCCAATTTAACATTATTATTATTATTATTATTATTATTATTATTATTATTATCATCATCATCAGCCTAGTATAGTAGTAGGCTAGTATAGTAGTAGTAGCCTAGTCCATACCTATCCATATTGTCCAATCATTTTCATGGTGGAATATGGAGAAGCCTAGGTTACATAGCAGGCCTACAGCTTGACCAAGACACTGACGAGCGGCTTTTATTTAGTAACTCGCTGATTGAGAAGGGAGCTCTAGTAACGCGGATGATTGTTCAATGTGCAATCTACACTGAGTAAATAGCCCACTAAAGTAAAACTACGAGTAAACATCTAGCCTACATTTGTTTAAAAAACAACAAGAAGAGACAGCTATCTTTCAAATAATCTTGGACGGAATAGAGACGTTTCATGCAGCTTTAATGACTGCACCGGGGGGTGTCACTGATCCACATCATCAATTAATTACGAGTTTCTTTTCAGCTTGGTTGTCTGTCTCTCAAAAACTACTGTGCCATGCTTGTTTTTGTTGGTTATGCTTGTTTTTCGTGGGCTTCAGAGGTGAGGTGCTGACCATATATTAATTTTAAATGTATCATTTGCAGGCGCGAAGAGAAGAGAAAAGTGCATCTTAATTTTCTTTAATTATTGTGCTTTAATTAAATCTGTTATATTTGATATGATTATTTATTATAATTTCAAAACAGGACCAGGGGAGGGGAATTATATTCGGTCTGTTTTTCAGTCTGATTGTACCTAGGCACGCAGTCAGTTACATTGTACCAGCTGATGTTTAAGCTCCCATTGCCTGTACTCCAAACACGAGGTGGCGCTGCAAACTTTTCATAAGGAATTCTCTGTCGATCTTGGTTAACTTGAGTATCGTTTGTTATTCATGATAACAGGAAAAACCAAAACAAAGGTAAGCGAGCGAGCGCGGAATGTCGGTCACCTCTAGGAGTAGCGTGTTTCCAAGTAGACTACACAGTGTGCTGATTATACGTAATCAATTACGGTTTGCTGTTTAGCTTACAAGATTAATTGCGTTGCGATTTTGATTCAAAGTCCTGAACACGCACCATTTTACTGTGAATGGGGTGGCATATTGTAAAACATTTCTGCAGCAACAATACTAAGCCATAGCCATAGCCATAGCCATAGCCATAGCCATAGCCATAGCCATAGCCATATCCATATCCATATCCATATCCGGCCTCTCGCTACAGTAAGTTAGCATTATTTTCATATTAAAATCGAATAACAATATAAATTGGCTATAGCTGGCAATTAAGCTAAGTAAGCTATGCTATAATGTGTTATGTGGCGTGAAATGAGGTTAACCCAATATATTTGACTACGTAGGTCCGGCCTAACGATGTCATCTCCGGAATCTGGAAGTGGCAAGGCAGAGGCCCCAAAAGAGCGAAGCTTCAAGACCCCTGGTTTAAGAGGTGTCCAGACGACGACCCTTTTTCGCGCAGTTAACCCCGAGCTATTCATAAAACCTGTAAGGATTAGGCCTCAGCACAACAGTTGAAAACATTTTAATTTGTGTGTTGAAATGTAATGTAATTGCACAAGGCAGCAGAATACGCTGATGCGAGCTAAAAAACAAAATTGTTGTTCTTGCCTTATGCCTCAAATTGCATTATTCCCATCTCTCTGCAGAATAAGCCAGTGATGGCCTTTGGACTGGTTACAATCTCACTGTGTGTGGCATATCTTGGGTACCTTCACGCCACCAAGGAGAATGATCAGGAGTTGTATGAAGCCGTTGACAGTGAAGGAGAGAAATACATGAGGAGGAAAACATCTAAATGGGACTGATTTTGTTTGAAACTGAACAGTTCCTGTCACCCAGGCAAATAAAATAGTCTTGTCTTCCTTTGCAATGAAGTGCCACTAATGAAACTGCTCCTTGAAATGACAAGGATTGAGAAAAATGCAAGTCATAGAAAGTATTGACCTTTGTCTTTATGAAAGACAGAATTTTGGATGTATTGTTTCAACCCATTGGCTGAAACCATAGTAAATATGTTTCTTTAGTACTTCAATGTAGTGTCTACATATTGTATGGGTGTATAATTTTTACTGATCACACAATACATATACAATACAATAATACATGTATGTATTTCCAGTGTGTACAATATGCTTTTGTAATAAATTAGATAATTTATTTTATGAAGGTTTTTATTGTTTGTTTTTTTTCCAATTGTGTTTTTAGTGGTTGAATGGGCATAGTTGTTGGACATCTATGTCTCCAACCATCAAAGTAATGGTTGGAGACATAGACGTCTCAAAGAAAAACAGTATAAGCTATCTGGGGTGTTAGCTTGGCCAGTCTTACTGGGGAGAGCATGGGCATGAAAATTGTAGCCAAGTTTTATCAGAAAATCAAATTTCTTGCCTGAAAGGCTACATTTTAGGACACACAAACTCCAATATCTTTGGCAATGGCTTTGGTGCAACCCCACTATGATTACGAATGTACAATGTGGTATACCAGTACCCCCTAAGTACATTAAAACTAAATTTCAGCCCTCTCAGAATAAGCTCGTAAGAGTTGTGCTGAATTTACCTCCCTGTTCCTATATTGGCCGTTCACAATTCAGAGAAGTTCAATGGCTGTCAGTCGAGAACAGTCAGGCATTTGAAGCTAGATCTTACCCACCAAATTATAAATGACTGTTCTCAAATACTTACGTAATTATTTTAATCTTGTCAGGGATGCTGATATGAAACATGGCTTTGCTCTCTCAGACCTTCCTTTAAATGCCTGGATGTTTGTGACAACCATTGGTAACCAGCCTCCAAGAGAAGTTATTTGTAAAAAATGATTTACAAAATTGGGGAGATCATGGGCTTATGCAATAGACAGGACATTCTGATATGTTTTAAACATTCTTTTGGACAGGAAATTAACTACGTTTGCTATGTTTGCCATGGATAAAGTAATTGGCCACAGTATAAAAGCCAGACACAACCACCCTCTCAGTCATCATACCTGCAACATTCTGCATCCAAGTGTTCAGTCCCATTTCCCATTTTATAATGTTTATGTGGCATGTTGGTGCTCTTAAATATATCCAGTCAGCCAAATATGTTTTTGCATGTGTGTAATGTTGCATGCGGTCAATTAAAAAAAATAGATAGTTCGGAATTTTGGACATAATGTCTCAATTATGACTTACCCATGATGTAGTTGATTGATGGAAACCATTTTCAGCTAATTCCATGCTGTCCCTTCTTTTGGACATACACACGTTGCTAATGCTAGCGCAACTCTATGGTAACCGTAGCATCCACTACCAAACGCACTTAAACACTCCACAGTGCACCCAAAGCAAATAAAATACGACGACAGTCTATCTAGTGTTTATACCATTATTTTTGAAGTCAAACTATCGTTGAATCCTTTACTTTGTTCTGACCTATATTCTCTGGAAGTACGGCGGTGGAGCGATACTTTACGTTACCTACGAATGTAGTGCCGGCACTGGTCGACAACAACAAAGAAGAGCAACAAGTTGCAATGGCCACGGTCGCTCCGCCGCCGTACTTCCACAGAGAATATAGGTCAGCACAAAGTAAAGGATTCAACGATAGTTTGACTTCAAAAATGATGGTATAAACACTCAAAATAACCCAGATAGACTCGTTGTATTTTATTTGCTTTGGGTGCACTGTGGAGTGTTTAAGTGCATTTGGTAGTGGATGCTACCGGTTACCATAGAGTTGCGCTAGCATAAGCAACGTGTGTATGTCTAAAAGAAGAGACAGCGTGGAATTGGCTGAAAATGGTTTCCATCAATCAACTACATCATGGGTAAGTCATAATTGAGACATTATGTCCAAAATTCCAAACTATCCCTTTAACTTACTTAATTATAATGTTAAGTATAAAACAAATATTGAGTTGTTTTCTTCAAAATCAAAGAGACTGTCACCAATTCTAATTGGGGATTTTTTTATGGAAACTTGTTTTAGTCAGTCATTTTCTGGCTGAAAGGCCAGTGTGAATAAATGCCCCTTCTTATGATCCAGTTTATTTTGTATCATGTGAAACATGAAAACTTCCATTGCTCCCATTATTACACTGACATTTCCTTTAATCTTAGCTAATTCAAAACAGCACACAACGTCCAACCATGCCCTTACTGTAGCCTACATCCTTGCACCTTAGTGCTGACCAGGTTGATCAATTTCTGCAAGCAGCAAAAAGTTTCAACTCAGCTTCATCAGCAAGATCATAGAATTCACCAAAAATGCCATAGATAAAATATATATGAGCATTTTTATGAAACGCTAAAAACTGAAACTAAACATCATGGATCTACATATTAATTCATTTTTATTTGACTGCATTAGGGAAAATCAAGCCATGTATTGCAATTGATGGACTCCAGTTAAATTACAAAACAAGAATGTTATCTTATTTTAACGTGTTAAAGAACGAATTCATCAATTCACCGATTACCAGTTTTATTACAAACGATAGAAAATGTAAGGTTGTGTGTGAGACACAGTAGTAGACACATTGTCAAAGCACAGTAGGCTAGTCTATAATGAGACGGGAAGAAAACACGAATTGGCTATAACTACGAATCGTCTCGTTTTCGCTTTCACTGGAGCCTGTTACGGTTGTCGCAGCAGCCCCCCCCCCCCCCCCGGATGGAAAAAGAATATACTGCAATATATAGAAATTTTATCAAAAATATCTTCACAATATATTTAAAATATACTGCAGTATATTAGGCTACTTTCCAAAGGCCCTCCCCTCCTTGTTTGTGAAGTTATAAATGAGGTCTCTCCATCCAGTCAAAGTGATTGCTCAGCTGTGTGATCCGCGTTGGAATGGCTGGAACATGGCGGAAACTCGAGGTCTAAGCATCCCAAGTCTCTTCTCCTACCGACACGCGAGCAGAAGCCTTTCTTTCGGGGGCTATTCGGTGGAGAACATGGCGGGATAGTTTCCAAGTATTTTATTTGCCTTTTGCATTCCGACGCCGGGGTTGTAACTATGAAAGCTGTTTTACGTTTGTCCAGCACTGGTCTGGAGAACTCCCTCAAAATGAGCAGCAACGCAACAGGTAACAGACTTCTGAAAGTGCACCGGAGCTATGAGCATTCTATTTGACTTGAATTAACTATGTTATTTAAATCCAAAATATGGGTATTGCTTTAGTACCTATTGGCAATGGTAAAGTATAGCTTGTTTGTGACGATTGTAGGCTACGTGTGTATTTCACGTCCGTGCTATATCGCACAGGTGGAGGGAAATATAGCCTACGCTTCCTCCATTGTGGCGTTCAACTGTCCAGGATTCTATAAATGTTCTCTTTATATTTCTTTTTCGGATAAAATTTAGTTTGAACATTAGGCTATTTGTCTGGGAGATGACAACGTAGCTACAATTTGGATGGGAATTTTCTTGACGTTTATTTTTTACAACGTGGGTGAATGGTGCTACTGAGAATCTAGTGCGATAAATGGAATTGATCTGGAACAGTTTGCTTTCTAAACACATTTTCCCTGACACGAAGTTTTTTTGTTGTTGTATAATTATCCCTGCAGAATTCCAGAAGTCTTCCCCCTCCCTACCACTGCCTCCGGATCATGTGTTAAACACGGGAGCAGTCACATTCCCTGGTAAAGGAAAAAAAAAAAAAACTTGGTTTGTTTTTATACATTCCTGGCATAAAATAGTGACTGGTCTAATAACAAATCGTAGTTCAGGACCTTATTTTGGTATGGGGGGAGGGATACCCATTTGTACCCCCTAAATGTTAACAATCTTATATTAATTAACTTTGTTGGCATGCAGTTTTTCACATCAAAATAAATACCACATTTATGGGTACTTTCTTTTTTTTTTTTTAAAGGTGCATTTGACCTGCAAGGATGTCCACTAGTGGTGTTCCCCGTAGAGGAACACAACAAACTCCCCTCATCTCTAACCCGGGAGGAAGTCGTGGAATTCATCAATTATTTTTTGCGGTTGCACAAGTATGTATCATTATGAGCTTGCTTGCGGCTAGGAACCAGTCAGACTTTTCAACGTCAGACTACATTTGTCTATGTGATGGCAGAGTTTTGTTGTCATGGTTGTGCTCTTGATTATCATGTATGTGTGTTTGAGGAAATTACTTTTAATCAAACTTGTTCTATAACTGGTTGGATGGGATGGCATTAGCCTGTTAAAGCCTTGCTTACTGACTCATGCACATCTTGCTTAGCAAATACCAGGAGAAGGAGACCATGGTTTCAGTGGTGGTTGATTTGAGGCAGGCCACTCTAACCACCACAAGATTCATTGCAGAAACCCTCCTCCTGCTTGAGGTAACCTTTCCAATTGAGCTGTTGTCTGTTGAGTATTGGTAGCGCCCATCTGTGACCCAATCAATGCTTCAGTCACAAAATTACTTGGGTTAACTATTCCATGATCTCCAATTAATCAGATGGAGTACTGTCCCAGGTGGTCTGTGCTGTACAAATGAAAATTAATTTTGACATCAAGTAAATCAGCAGAACGGTCACTTATTAATGTACGTTGAGCATTTAATAATTTAGACATTATAAGGTGATGTGTGATATTTAAAAAACTAAATATTGATGCACCAAGTCACCTGGATTGAAACTTGAATCATATTTTGTGTGAAATGTGATTCTTTCTTTTCATGCCACCATTGCATTAGAATCTGAACTATGAGCGATTACCACAGAATGTTAAACGATAGACTAAAAATATAGCGGGATACCCATAATGCACAGTGCTGTAGAAACCGGATTTCACAGATAAATTTGCTTTGTGTGGCTGTTGAGATGTCTATATCTCGCTAACATCCTTGAAAGGCTGTTGGAACAAATGTAGCAGAAAAAATGAATTTACATTATAAAGACCTAAGCAAAAACGGTGGACACTAAGGCCCTGATTTACGAAGATCTTTAGTTGGTGCAAAAACCTTTAGCACATGCAAACTAATAAAACAACCAATGATTGGTGCAAAACAAATACCATGACCAATCATTTTCTCTTCTGTGCTTAATCTGATAATGTACAAATCCCGCAGCTTGGATCATATGCTTTATTATCCAATGGGGATGGACTTGCATTCTGTTATTTGCA
This sequence comes from Synaphobranchus kaupii, assembly GCA_029718625.1. Classification (NCBI taxonomy): domain Eukaryota; kingdom Metazoa; phylum Chordata; class Actinopteri; order Anguilliformes; family Synaphobranchidae; genus Synaphobranchus; species Synaphobranchus kaupii. The sequence goes on along the minus strand of CM056381.1, from coordinate 17,844,378 downwards.
GATAATGTTGTTAAAGGTGATTAAAATGTGTTCTACCCTGGGTCTGACCCCATGCTGTGGCCAGGTGTTAATCATTATTGGACAAATGCTACCCTCTGGCCAAGATTTTTTATTTCAGCAATTTGAAGTATGGCATAGTGTTTGGTTTCTATGACAACATGAGTGTCTAATGATGGACGCTGTTTTTTATATTATTACCCTGTGTATTGCCCTTTCCAGGGGCACAAGAGGACTGTTCACACACTGTATGTGGTCCAGCCTAAAAAGAGAGATGCCCTGAAGTTGTTACTTAAATTACTGGTGCCAAGCCACTCAAAGCATTACATTTTTGCATCCTTTAAGGTAGGAGGTGCTTGTGTCGTTTTATTAAATTACTTTGAAATGGTGAAAACACAACTCATTCAAATTCATAAACATGGCAACTAGATGAGGTAAAGGTTAAAAATGCTCTCTTCTGCCCTACAGCGCATTTTCCTGAAGGAAATCTTTGAGCTGTCCAACTACATTGACCGGAGCCAGTTGACTGCCTCGTTGGGAGGGTATCTAATTTACTGTCACCAGAGTTGGGTGACATTCATAAAGGTATTCTGTCCCTTTGTTTTGTCTTACTTTTTATTTCAGTTTACGGTTGAATTGTACTTTGATTTAATCTTTCCCTCTATTGGTCATGTTACAATGTACCCTGGATGTAAGTGTCTTAAGGGAAAAGTAATACTCTACAATCAGGCCAGTCATGGCATTGTTAGTCCGAATCTGTTAGTTTTGCATGTTAAGCTGTTCCGAAGGACATCATTTCAAGTGAAAGTATTACATGTGTCCCATTTAGCCTGTCTGATATGCTTTATCATGGCTCCTTTGCTATGGTGTGCACTAGTGCATAGATTATCCGGGGTCTTATGATAATGCCCTAACAGTAATCAGTTTAACATGCATTTGTCAGACCTCCCCTCCCCCACCTATAGTTTCACTCTTCTGCCAAAAATAAAGGTGTATGTGTGTGTGTGTGTGTGTGTTAGCAGGATGTGCCTCAATCAGGGACCCATTCATGAGTTTCAGCAGAGCTGTGCCAAGCCATTGTTCGTTACCTTGGTGATGCTTGCGCAATTGTCTGACCTCATTAGCAAGTGAAAGGCGGTCCCATTCCCCGTTTGATCATATTCAGTGATGTTCAGTGATGCTCAGCAGGGCATTTTCTAATGCATGTTCATTAGCTGCTGTAAATGAGTGAAGTCTTTCCAGAGATGCAATTTGGATTTCAGAAGGCTGTGTGACACAGTGCTTTCCCTGTTTATGTGATTCATCTGCTGTAGGCATTGTCCACTCGATTGAGACATTTTGTGAGTACCTAATCAGATCTTGCTCTGGGTTTTGTGCTATGTAGGCATGTTACGAGTCTAATATCGTATAGCAAACATTTATGTAGGTGATTTGGTCAGGCTGTGTTTTGCTGCGAGACCCACAAGGAGGATTGGAATTTTGTGCCAATGTATGACGCGTGGTCTCTCCTCCCCTCATTGGACCTTTCTGTTTATTTCCAGGAGATTGATGCCTTTGTCCAGGACTTCCTCTCTGTTGTGCACAGGCTCCCCTCCTGTATTGCCACCCTGCAGACATTATCCAGGCAGCCTGTACCCAGCGACTTTGAGGAGCTAAAAGGCTTCTGTTCTGTAAATGAGGCCAGGTTCCAAGAGCTGAGAAGGTGAGGCTTTCTATTGGACGTTGAATGTCAGGCCCTTTCCTAAAGCTGAGAAATGATACATTGATAGTCAGACCCACTAATGAAACCATACAGTAAGAGATTTCACTTTCTGTCCAGCATTGCTCTTAAAGGGTCCGATTACGTGCTTCTCATGTTGCAGAAACTGCAGAGCATCTTTCCTTTGGCTGTAATGGACAGTGTGCTGCTGGCGACATTTTCCAAAATGTAATTTGCAGGAGAGATGCTGGTTTTAATTTTTCCTAAAGTATACAATGTCTCATGGTGCTTTAAATTGACTGGTGAACCTCAACAGGTTTTGAGATGATTTTCTCGAGTATGTTCACCTAAATGGGGTGAGATCTCCTGGAGCACTGCTTTGCGTATAGGGGTTGGAAACATTGCAAGTAAGCTTCTCCGATAGGCCAGCTGGGAATATTGGCAAGGACCCGGGAGCACTTGGTCATGGCAAAAAGGTGTGACGCTCTTTCTGTGGTCCCTAGGGAGCTGGGCCTGGATGACCTCCTGAGGCACTGTGAGCATGTGGTTGAGAAGCTGCGCTACCCTGAGAATGAGCCCTGCTACCAGGCTATGGCTGGCACAGCCCTCTTCACGCACACTGCCTATGACATGCTGCAGAACTACAGCCGGTAAAGCTGTAGCCTTAACTGTGGTGTTTTCACGGACATTCTAATGAATTGGGAATGGAAACTTTGTATCCTGTGGAATTTTGCAACTCAGTTTATCACTTTCTGTCTATGCTGCCATTTTGATAAACTTGTAGCTGATAAAGTTGAGAGGCCATCTTAAAAAATGTGTAATTAAGCTGATTCACATCTAGGAAATGGATGGATTACATTATAGGCATTTAGCAGACGCTCTTATCCAGAGCGACTTACACAACTTTTTTTTATCATGTTTTACATATTATCCATTTATACAGCTGGATATATACTGAAGCAATTCAGGTTAAGTACCTTGCTCAAGGGTACAACGGCAGTGTCCTACCTGGGAATCGAACCTGCAACCTTTCGGTTACAAGGCCAGTTCCTGGATGGAGTCATATTAAACTAGTGTTTGACTGAGTGGCTGGTTTATTATGTTCTGTAGGCCTCATGCATCTTAAGGCTTATTCACACAGATGACCTGAATTTTCATAGTGGAGATGGAGCGTCTTTTGTTGCATATTGGAGAGTTGGTATGGGAGATCTCCAGTGGGTGTTTGTGGGGGGTTGAAAGTCTCTTGTCCTCCTTTCTGAAAGGATAACTGTTGCCGTAGAGAAAGTGGAGTTGCTGTGGCAACAGGCCTTCTCCAGGGCTCACCTCCAGCTGAAGGTCCTCCAGCTCGGGAAAGAAGCGCAGCAGGTTTGTGTAATGGAAAACACGAGTAGGCGAGGCGGATGTTTAAATGTTTAAGTGTCAATGTTGAAAGATTTGTTTTGTTGGTCTCGTTTACCTCATGGTTGCCAACATGCACAATTCAACGGTTTCACTTCAGTAACGATGGTAGTACGATGCTTCACAGTGTTAAGTATTGTGGAATTTTAATGAAGTCATTTCACAGGCATAATTGGCAACACCAGTAGGCAATCATTGCCCTGTAGTGCAGAAATGTTCTGGTGTTTATTCCGTCAAAGCATGATTTAATTTGAACACTCAGTTTTATAGCCTGAATGGCAAACTGCTGAGTACCTCCTGTAGATGGTCCCCTGCATTCAAAAAGCCTAATTCATGCAATTATGAGTTTTGGGGTTCAGATGGAGTAAAACTATAAACATTTCTAACACTCCAGGATAAAGTTTGCCATCTTCCCTTGTTTACAGGCCACAATATTTGTTGAAACATTTGTCTGTTTAAACCCATGCCTGATATGCATTGTACTGCACTTGATTTAATATAGTTTTATTACAGGGAATTTGTGGAGCCTATCAATGTGTTGATCCTAAACTGTTTAGATCCATCTAGTATATGACTTCATATCATTGTGGAACCACTGTCTTGTGCGGCCTACACTGAACTGCATCCCAGACATGCATCGTATTTGCAATTAAGAGTCCAAGAATTGTGCAGATATTTGCATTGTGTGATTGCACTGGGTGGAAAAGAAATGGGCTGAGTATCTTAATGCTTGATCTTTCTGTGCGCCAACAGATTACTGAGCACATCAACAACACGGGGAAGGAGAAGCTCCAGTCGTACAGGATAGAGATCGCTAAAGATGCCAGAAGAGCAGAAAGTCTGAAGCTGGAATTTGAAAAGTCCATTTACACGCCAGCAATGGTAATGCCCTTTGTGTCAGTTGTTTTCTTATTGCACATTTCTTGAATGTGGGGTCCGGAGTTCTCAATGCTCTTCCTGAACATTTGTTCCCAGGCCCTCGTTCGCCGTGCAGAGGACGTGATCCACACCTTTGAGGAGACTGTCGCGCCCGGGGACACCCAGGTCAGGGAAGAGTGGGTAGGCGATTTGGAGCGTCTAAAGGAGAACTTCCGCACATCTGTCGAGCTCCCGCACCAAACCCTCAGAGCGGTGTCGGACTTCTACTATTACTACAACAATGTAGGTGGCCACCCGAACGGTTGGGTCCCCGTGAGCGCGCTGCCTCTTGTGGTTTCTGAATGTTTTTCACAATTATGTATTCCTACTGCTTGAATATGAGCCAATTACGTGAAGCTGCTGGTGCTTCATTTCAAGATGAACAGACGCTCCTTGTTAGTAAAGTTCTCATTACACTATTGTTTTGAATGTGGGTCTGTTCACATTCATGGTTTTGGAATGCCTGCCGAGTTTATGCTGATGTGTCAAGAAGACAAGTGCGTATCGAATGAGTATCGGTTCCTGCTGATGTGCCTCGGTTCAGGGCCCCGTTTCCCAAAAGGATCTTGAATAAAGATCATCTTAGGCTATTTTGTTTTTATTACTTTCATCGTTTGTCTTTCTCCCTCCTATTTATCTTTTTTATATAATGCCAGTAAAGTGTTATCATTTTACTCATTAATAAAGCACAAACACAAAACAATCTAAGATGCTTTTGGGAGAACTGAGCCCAGGTTGCATGGTCAATGCAAGTAGGCCCCTTGATGCAAGCACAATGCCGGCTCAAGTCTGCATGACCAGAGCACTGCCAGAGTTTGATTCTCTGGTGCAGGGATGAAGTAGAATTTTTCTGGATTCAGTCTGGGTCAGCAATCCGATTATAATTCAGGTGCTTTTTAACAAAACTGCTGTTCAACCGGAAATGCTATAATGCAGAAATTGTGAACATATTGCTAAAAGTTGATTTTCAAGGAGCAGAGTGTAATACAATAAACTCCATTATTCCTATATCTGTGGCCAACGATTGCATACGGTGTGCTTGGATGAAACAAGTTCTACTTGTGTTCATTGTGTGCCATTAAAGCCGTTGTAACGACGATTGCACGTTTTGTAGAGCTGTTCCCCTCGCAATTAACAGTTTTTGTATTAGTTTGCATAAAGGCACTCAAATTTGATGCTGCAACTTTATTGTCCACATAAGGCCTCAAGGGTACGTGCAACCGGTTTGTTTTTTGTTTTGCATGATGTGTTATAAGTTTGTATGTGGTGTCTATACTACAGATGCTTTAGCTAAAATATAGAGCTGGGAGAAGGTACCCTTTCACTAGTACATGCTTGCAGTTTCACATGCGACTCAACTGAAGTGTAACTGCATTCATACGGTTTGTGACTGAACCAGTCACACTAGCTTACATATCAACCATCAGATGAAATATTAACTGGTTGGCCTGTATGAGTGGGAATGCAACACTGAGTCTCCCATTTATAGGGCGGCTTTTCACATTTCACAAGTGAAGAGTAAGGCTTGAAATCGTGTGTGAAGCGGAACCAACTGCTTTAATGCACTACGATTGCACACAAAAAGGAAGAACTACCATAAGGCCCTCCACTGTTGTAAATGATCAATGTTGCCTGGCAACACGGCACCATCATAACTGGTAATGTGCAAACAAGACAATTTGTTCTGTTGACAGATTTTTCTGTAAACGTGAGCTGTTTAATACATTTTGTGCCCAATGATTCTTTTTTTTTTTTTCTTTGGGGAAAATGTAGAGGTGTATAGTTTTATTTTCATCTTTAAACATTGCACATGAAAGCCATTAACAATTAACTCGCATTACTAGAAAAATTATTTCCAATTTTAAATGAAATTTAGATGTCCATTTAAACTAGTGTTTCAACATTGCTTTAGATTGTCAAAAATGCAGTTTGTGGTTGAATTTTAAAGTGTGTGTATATATACAAATATAGTTTCATAACTAATAGTGAAACTTTCCTTCACAACAGTCTAAAAGCTGGTACAACATGGTGCTGTGTGAGAACTTCCTCCAAGATCTCCTGTGGAGCAGAACCTGTGATGGCCTCTCCAAACCACGCTACCCCCAGGATGTGAAGGGCCGTGGCATCCCTGTGAGGAAGCAGGCCGTCTATGAATTCCTGAAGAAGAGTCCCTCTCCTGAAATGGAGGATCTGGTCCAGCTTGCCCACCTTGCCAATATCATCCCAGACAGCCAGCTACAAAAGACGGGGAAGCAACTGTCTCACCGGTGAGGACTATGTTCTAAAACGCCACAAACCTAGTCAACCTTCATTTTTGTGGGACGTCTCGTTGAAATTAAAACCTTTTACAAACAAGACCTTGCCAATATGGGGTAGGGCAATCACGCATCCAATGTAATTGGACTAAAACATTAATGCACAGATACAAGAAATGACGACAAATTGCACAAATATGTATCAATTTGAAGGTTGTTGGCCATTCTGCGGGAGCTATTGAAAATGTATCTTTTGCTTGCAACCGAGGTGTCCATTCAAGAGGTTTTTGACATGGAAATGAGCTGTGTGGTATAATTGGAGCTGATTTTTAAAGAGGTTCCTTGTCTTCCAACTATAGGTGCACGATCTTGAGAAAGTTGCTGACCTGGCCTGGGGCTGTACCCCTTAATGACCTCCAACTGGCCCTGCAGTGGCAGTATGAGTTTCTGAAAGGCAATCAGCGGGATGTGGCGCTTGTTGATCCACTGGGGCGAGGAGGGCCCAATAAGGAGAGGAATTGTGCAGAAAGCATGAGCGGTCTTCCCAGAGGTGACCAGCCTTCTGGATATGTGTCTGATCAACATAGCAGGCAAAGTAAGGAGATCGTACCAAGTGCGGTTCAGGGGCCTCCACCACTGTCGGGAAAGCCCCCATCACTGAGCTCATTTGACTCTGGGTTTGACGGTGCAGGAAGCGGCCATTTTGATGCTGGGGCTGGAAGGGAAGGCTGGGAGGGATTTCCCAGGCCGCAGGGCACCAGAGAGACATTCAGACCTATAGTCAGGCAGCCTCAGATTCACGAGGAGAACATCTCCAGTGTGTCTGACTCAGAGGACTGCAGGGAGGAGTTTGAGTTCTGCGCAGTGGGGGGTGGGAGCAGCTCGAAAGCAAGCATCCGGATTATCCCGAAGATGACCGTGGACTCGCTCAATTTTGAAATAAAGGTGAAGCGTTGCGCTACATTGCCTCAGAACCCATGGCTGAGCCTGCCTGTAGAGGACCTGGAGAACTCTTACACAGTCACCATCACACCGAACCCACAGGCCCCACTACGAGATTCTGTTAGAAGCCCAGATCCTTCTGAGAGGTCACGGGACCAGCCCACACAAACAGCGATGCGACCTAGTGCCCAGAGGTATTCAGAAGGGGAGGAGGAGTCGATGCATGTTGGAGGGATGGACGTTGGGGCAAGGGAAGATGTTGGCATTCTGCAGGCACAGCATAGCTTTGAGGAATCGGACCTAAGCCCCATACGCAATGTCCTGTCCAGCACCATAACAGATGCCCGGGACAAACAGGAAAACACAATGGACAGTGTCCCCACTCTCCTCTGGGACTCGTACGATTTCCATAACAAGAAACATGAAGTATGCGAAAGGTAATTTGCTGTGTTCTACGCCATTTCCCACAGAGAATCTTTTTACTTTTCATTGCAACTTTGCACTTGTGCGCTTTGATTCTAATGAAACTGCAGGTGTTCTCCTTACTATTCCCCATAACCACATAAAAAGGTCAATTGTCAATGTTTCAGGGGCTTCTGACAAGTATTTAGATGAGTTTACTTGTTCATAACTGTTTGCCAAATAAATATTTAATGTTAAATAAAGAGTATCATGATTTGCATTGCTTCTATTTTTTCAAGGTTATTTGCCACTTTGACTGAAGGGTCCCTTACTGATTGGGACCTAAAAGAGCAGGAGGGTCTTCGAGAGGTTGAGGAAATCCTTGACCGGGCAGCAGGAATACTGCAGGCAAGTGTTTATGTACAACTAAGAGTTGAAGTTGGCCCTGCCCCCCAGGTCCAGTTTAAATGTATATTTAATCTGTCCATACACAGGAAGAGGAGAATGTACTTGCACAGGAAGAAATGTTAGATGTTCTGATGGAGGTGGAGAATGAATGCAAACAATTTGGATCATGGGGCAGTGAAGACAAGCTCAATATGGTAGGACATACCACTCATTCAGCTGACAATCGAGAAACAATTGAGCCACTGTTCAGCCTGTGTAAATCTAATTTCACCAATTGGATTGGGATTTATTGGGGTATGTCATAAATTGGGGGAAACTGCAGGGCTTGTATTGCTTTTCAGTGATTGACCCCATTCTTCGCTGGGTTAAATTAGGGGGATTTTCCCCTTTACAGCAGAGGGACATTTTCCCATTTTATATGCTAAATGGCTAGGGGATTGGGTTTATGCATTGAATACATCTACTTTTTACACTACAATTGGTTCCAAAGATCTTGACACCTTGCAGTACACCCTTTAAACATTTTAGTTGTGACTATTACTGACATCAAGCGGATATATTAAAAGTGCTTTCCTTTAAAGTTTCATGGAATGTTGCAGTTTCTTGTTGAGAAATGTACGTCTAGACTGATTCGTCTACATCTGATGCTTATAAAGTTTTTTCCTTCCAGGTGACGATGTCCTCTAGTGATTTACAAGAAGCAGGCATTGTTGGCCTTCAGGACAGCCCCCCTCCAATCAGTGATCAAGGCATTGAATATACCCCTCCTGAGATCAGTATCTCTGCTTCCATTACTGCAAATGACAGCAGTGTAGGTTTGGAGTCAGAAATGTTGACCAGAGGAAGTGTTAGATGCAATGTACTTGAAGAGCTGGAAGGTCTGCATGTTCTAGAAGAGAAAATAATGGAAGAGAACTTTAAGATCTGTGAGTTTAGACGATGTGAGGAAGAAGAGCGACTTGCTGAACAACAGTCTGAGCAAACCCTTACAAAGCGCTCTAGTAAGGAGAGGCAAATGTTTCTGAGGGAACTTGAGAAGGAGAAGAGAGAGGTGGAGAAGATGGAGAAGAGTCTAGATACAGAGAGGGCAAAGGGAAGTAAACTCATGAACAGGCTAAGCAGAGGCCGTAAAGTGGTGAAATGTTCAATCATGGAGAGAACGTCAAAATTAAAGAACCTTGAGGATAATGCACTGTGTGATGAACTTGTTTCAGGTTCTAAAATCCAAGCCCCCAACAAAATGCACTTGATCCCTAATCAAAACTCTGTTTCAGGTCAATCCTCTACTAATGAGATCTTAAATTTGAGTAATCCGGATTATGAGGGTAAACCAGAATTGTCTCAGGATGGGATTTTCAGATCGAGCCAAAAGAATGCAAAGTCTTCTCTCAGTAATTGTGAGAAGGACAGTCCCTCCACTTGTCATGGTCCATGTGATGACGTGGATACATGTGGTTCCTCAGGTAACTATGCATGTGCTGTGCCCTGTGATGCAAGTTGTACCTCAGAAGAGGACAGAAAATCCCCTCTGAGTGATTTAACAGAGCCCATGGATTACCAAAAAATTATGAAAAATGGTAACCCAGTAGAGTCTGAACAATTGGAGTGTGTAACTGTAGATGATTCAGAAAGCAAAATGCAAGTTGATGAGCTGCAGAATGTTCCTGAGGTATCCTGGGCACCCACAACATGTCCCGATAATGGTGCATTTGACCCTGGTGGCGGTAACACTACAACTGCTCCGGTGCCGAAACCTAGGAAGGCCTTGGAACTCTCAAAGGCTGAGAAAGGTGAAGTGGCAAGCCCAGAGGACCTTGTATGTAATTTGCCTCTTGCTTCAGAACCCCAAGAGGATGACCCTGACACAATGCCACTCCTAAGGACAGAGGCACATAGGATGCCTCCAAAACCCAAAGAGCGAAAAAACAAACTGTCAACTGATCCTCAAGCTCCAGTTGTGAGCCCAGACATAAAAGAATACAGTAATAATAACAATAACACAGCATCAGTTGCAGGCGACCATTTATATATAGCCCCTGAAAGCACTTACCTAGAGTCTTCTGAAGGTTCTTCCAGATCATCAGCCACAATACCAGTTTCTCTAAATGAACTTCAAGTGCAGCTGGAGACCAATGATACTCTGACCTCTGAAGGAGATGCTTACGGTACACACCCAGGTGAGAGGGAACCATCTCAGCGAGTCTCCCCTGAAGACACCATGCTGGAATCCGATGGACCATCAAACAGACCTGGTATACAGAGCGCAGAGGATACACCCATCTCAGAGTGCCCATCTCAGAACAGTGGCGCTACAGCAAGGTCCATCCCCAGGTCACCTCTCAATGAGAGCCACCTCAACATCAACATGAATGCGGTATGACCGGTTTTTTGATTACAGGAAGCCCTTGTTTTGTATTATAAAGCTGCCTTTTCAGAATGCTCCACTTGCATGTACTTCTCAATTGACAATTTTGTTGTTCGCAGATGACTGACTTCAAAACCCCGATTGTTGTGGACACTGGATCAGGTCTGGTGAAGGCTGGTTTTGCTGATCAGGACCTCCCAACTGCCATATTCCCCACAGTCATTGGAATACCCAAATATGAGGTAATGCAGATCTCAATTATCAATAGTATTACTCAAATGCACCCATCAATAAAACTGAATAAAATGAAAGCCTTGCCAACTTAGTAAATCAATTTCTTTGCAATATGATTCCTTGTGGTTCAGGTGGTTGCCAACTGCCATGTAAAAGTATTTGAGTTTCCATGTACATGTTTCAAGCATCTGAGTAGCCAAGTCAAGAGGTGGGTAATTGGCACACACAAATTGGATTTTCATACAGTTGGCAACTCAAGATTTACAATGTGTGCTATAAAGTCTGTGCCCATTGGCAAAGTGTTAACTACTGGCTTAATTCAGATTAACTTTTTGTTAACTGTAGGAGATTATGAATGGGAACTTTGAACGAGAGTCTTACATTGGACATGAGGCACAGCATATGAGGGGAGTCCTTGCCCTGAAGTATCCTATGAAGAATGGCATCATTCGCAACTGGGACGAAATGGAAAAGGTAGGGAATTTTACGGCAATTGTCTCAGTAAAGCTTAAATCCTGTGATGCAATCCAGTTCTTTGCACTTGCATCACGATTTGATGTGAATGGTAGAATTATTTCCTTACTGGTGGAGAGTATGTGATCATAAAAATGTTTATTGGTTGGTAACCTTGGTGTTTGTTTGCCGTTTTGTTTCAGATCTGGCACCACACTTTTCAGCAGCTGCGCGTGGACCCTGAGGATCACCCTGTGCTGCTGACGGAAGCGGCCATGAACCCCCTGAACAACAGACAGCGCATGGTGGAGCTCATGTTCGAGGCCTTCAGCGTGCCATGCGCCTACGTGGCTATGCAGGCTGTTCTGGCCCTCTATGCTGCAGGGAGAACAACAGGTGGACTCTTCAGCATCTCACTTTTGCTTAGAGACCATATTGGTTTGATTGGCCCTTGTCACTATGCAAATCTGTATTGAAAGGATTTAAGTTTACATTCCTTACCACCTCATTTCTGATCCCAGGTGTTGTGTTTGACTCTGGGGATGGAGTAAGCCATAGTGTGCCGGTGTTTGAGGGATACTGTCTACCTCACGCAGTGCAACGCTTTACCCTGGCCGGCAGTGATGTCACACACCACCTCAGGAAGGTGCGGTTCTCACAATGTCCAATTGCTTTACATATAACCTATCCTGGTAAAATGTCCCTCAGGGTTACCAACCCAGTTTTCAGATGCAATCTTGTATTGATCCAGAAGCCCATCTTCAAGTTCTGACCTCTCAATCATGATCATGTGCTCCCCCAATCAGATTGTGCGTGAACTAATCTAATCGATGCCTTTCTCAGCTACTGCAGGAGCAAGGGGTCTCCATGCGTACGTCAGCAGAGCTGGAGATAGTACGGGAAATCAAGGAGAAGTGCTGCTGTGTGGCCCAGGACTATGAAGCTGAGCTGGTCTGTGGGGGGCCTGCCAGCGGGGAGGTGTGTTACACCATGCCTGATGGACAGGTCATTTTCCTCAGCACGGAGAGGTTCAGGTAACTGCAGAGCTGTTCCAACTCTCCCTTCAGTGTAACCCAAACTGTGATCCCACTCTCTGTAGACACCTTATAGTGTTCAACTTTTGTCCCCTGGGAATGTGAGCCTTTCTTAAAATCACTGGTTGAGCCCATGGATTGAGAAACACACATCTGAAAAGCAAGTTGGTGGTAGACTAATTTCAATATTGTTGTCCTGTTTTTAATCGGTGTACATTTCATTTGTACCGGTATTGTTTTCAGCATTGAGCTTCAGGAAAAAAATATATGCCATGTCTAATGGACAATAAAGTATTCTATTTTATTGTTCTGTTAATTGGAGAAGGATAAATGTCTCAATAGCTCATCCATTTTGTTCAGTTGTCTTTGGCAAGTGTATGTGTAAATTCTAAGTCTTAAGAAAACCACTAAAAGGTGCTTGCTTTTTATCACATCAAATTAAAAGCTGTTCACCTGATTTGAACCTGCCTTTTTTTGATGGGGTTCATTACCTTTTTGATATCTCCACACAGGGCTACTGAGATCCTATTCAAGCCAGAACAGATTGGACAAGACAGCTATGGGATGCATGAGAGCATTTTCAGATCCATTCTTCAGTCTGACATTGACCTTCGAAAGAGTTTTCTAGGGAACATTGTTTTATCGGGTAATTGGTTCCTATACATTTTGCTTGTGTATTAACAATAACGGACAGGAAAACTAAATTATGTCACTTGTAATAGTGTGTGAAAGCAGGGTGTGTGCTTCATATTCAAAATCTGGAACTTGGGTTGGCTTATAGGCTTTGTCCATGATGTAGTTGAATCTGAGCATGCTTATATTTTACACCTAATCTTCTTTTCTCACTCTCTCTCCTTGAAGGTGGCAATACTCTCCTGGCTGGTTTGCCCCAGCGTCTCCAGAGTGAGATCCAGAAAATGGTGCCCGCACACCTTGGGGAGAATGTACGGGTGACTAGTCCTGAGGACCGTGATTTTTCTGTCTGGCGTGGTGGGGCTGTGCTGGCCAGCCTCCCGTCCTTTGCCACGGCATGGATCAGTGAAGAGGAGTACGAGGAGTTTGGCCCTCAGATTGTCTTCAGGAAGTGCTTCTAAGCAGGGTAGAGCCTGCAGTGCTGCTGGAAATTCTCACAAGTGCAATATAGCTTTCATGGTGCCAAGTTTATCTGAGCTTTTAAAATTTTTTATTGTTTAAAACCAATATTGTATTGGGTTTTAGTTGGTTCTGATATACCCTGGTATACCCCCTATTTATCAGCATATGAAAATCTGAGCAATTAATTTCAAGTTTCTGACTTTACATCTAGCTTATTCTTTACTTTATTTGCATTTCTTTACAAGTGTTACGCAGAACCAACTTCTAAGCAATCAAGGCTCGGCAATTGCATGTATTCAAGTTGCTACATTATCCATATTTTTGTTCAGAAATGGTATCAAGTCATTGGATGTGTAGAAAAGGGCAAGTGTAGGGAAAGGTTTTTTTTGTTTTTTTTTTTATATATGAAGGTATAGGCTAGTATTGTTTATAGGTGTTCCTACACATTCTCATTTTGGCATGAATATATAGTATTTATAATTGTCCATTTGTGTTGACACTGAAGCCACCTATCCATTGTATACTTCCACAAAACATCTGGAAACATTACAATTGTATTGGGGAGGAAAGCAATTATATCCACAAATTCATGTTCTGTAGTCTGAATTGAGGGTCCGGAGTCTTGGGTTTTACATATCATACCTCTTTGTTTTGTGCATTAAATGTATGTATTTAAGGCTTGCTAAAATCAGAAATTTTATTTGTCTTTAAATGTGATCTCTGTAACTTGGTGACTGAAAAGTGTATTTGGCCTTTCTTTGAGACCGCTGAATGTGGCTGTTTTACCCTTGTAGGTCCTATCTTGAGGCAGATTCCAAATAGAAGTGCATTGGTGTATGTTTAAGACTGAATAATATTTTTTCCATGATGTCCTGTTTTTGTATTTGTCCCTCACTTTCCCCTGGGTTAAAGCTCACAGGGTTTAACATGATTTCTGGCTTTACTGATGTCCTCAGGAGCATGTACTCGATACTGCCATTCTGTTTATTTTTTTCCACATTTTCATAGATGTATCCAGTGCATGTGTGGCTTGGTCCACTTTAGTTTATTACCAGAAAAAAGAGATTATTTGTGTGCATGCTATGTGAAATTCCTATGTTTTAATTCACTTGAACCATGAATGTAATTTGGAAGGTTTGTGCAGCTTGGAGTTACTGTAGCTGTGGGGTCTGTATATGTAGTATTAAGTGTGGGTCAATATGCCATCTGAAAAGAAATGGGACTAATGGTACCTCCTTCAAGGTCATGCATGCTTTGCTCCCCTGTTGATATATCGGTTAAAAAGTAGGCATTCAGATTAATCCATACACCAACCCCTTAATGGTATTGTAAAAATGGGTATATTGTGGTGTGCACTTTTTCATTATTTGAATATTTTCCTTGGAATCACCATTTTCTGCATGTGTTAATCAATATTTTTGTAACCATCATGTTGCAGTACTTAAATGGGGGTTGATATGCGACCCAAAATCTCAGGTTGAAATGCAGGTCATTTGGTAATGTACAGGATAGAAATTGTAGTGCCTTGTGCAAGGACTTCAATTTATCATTTAAGACATCTATGTTCATTGCACCTAAAAATCATATTCTAGACACAAAGTAGAAATGTCATTCTGGAACATTCCCAAGTTGAATATTTCAGTCCGAAGCACTTGTTGCTTATGCTCGATTTGTGTTAACCAAGTTATGTCTTGTCTAACATGTTCATGTTTTTATAATAAATTATTTTATAAGCAAGTCTGTACTTTGTCATCCCCACAATGAAGAATTCCAGCATAGGAAATATGCAATTTAAATAGGCCACTGGTTCAAGCTTGTAACTCTGTATTTGGGAAGGACTAAACTTCAATTACTTCTACCTACAGTGCATCATTAGTATATAACTGTTACCACTTCTGCAATTTTGAAATAGTGTAGCGCTTTTCTAAATTGTATTAGTCCGTTTCCAATTTCAGGTAAAAACTACCACGTTCATTTGCTGTATTTACTACACATCTAAATCAAAACTGAAATTAAATTCTGCAATGCGTATGTGAACCATTGAGGTAATTCAACAACTGATGATTACGAAATTGTATGCATGGCAAAACTAGTTCTTTAAACACTAGATTTGAAAGACTTGGTTGCTTGCCAGCTGAACGTATTTGAGAGAAACAATCGGCTATTTTCGCTTCCTCACGTGGGTCGTGTCCGAGTCGGGCCGAATAGGAGATGCTGAATCGTGAGACACGAGATCAAGTGGTTGCCTTGGAAACCATGCAATAAACACTTGGCCGTCTTCTACTCCGGATAGCTTTCTAAAAAGAGAAAGGTGATATCGTGGGGTTAATCCAAGCAATAATTCATGACATCTAACTATAGTTTTGAAACAGCACGAGCACATGCAATTTTGTCGACATTAGCTTTTATTAACCAGCAAGCTTAGTACCTGTAATTGTGCTGCTAATTTACCATCTTGCGATTTACAGCTGTCCAAATGTTCATTCCATTTGCTCAGCGTTTAACGTTAGAGAGATCTTAGTAATTCATAGAAACTACTCAATAACTGCTCGTTGGGATTGACATTATTAGCTAGTTGTGTAGTAACGTTATCCCATTTATTGAAGTTCAGAATGTCTCGTGCTCAAGCTGAAAGCGTCATCAAAAATATAATTCGCGAAGTTGCTCTGGAATGTGCGGGGAAAGGACAAAGCGTCTCAGAAACATTAGTGGCGTTTATGGTGAGTAGTTAATGTAAAATGTTTGTTTCAACATAAAATTAGATTGGACTAAATCATATATAATACCAAATGGCTACATTTTTATATAGCAAATATCGTGAAACTAGTTTTTGTGTGCTACCGTAGTACGTTACTGTAGAAGTGTCAATCTAATTTAGACTTAAATTAACTTCTCTTCCTTGCTTTTAGGTAAAAGCTGTTGTTTTAGACCCAAGAAATCAATTCAACGTTGATCGGACTCTTACTAACAATGATGTACGCAACCTAATTGAGGTGAAGTATTATTCATGAATATAGTATTAAATTGGGTCACACTTTTGCGGATTTTACATCCTGGCAGTCGTGCATTTTTAATCGATAGGATTAGCAACATGGCCTCTGCAACAGGGGTTCTGCAGTTTAGTTTTCTGCAGCACTGCACCACCTAACGGCCAGAATTAAGCCTACACAATACGGTGCAATAGGTCTTCATTTTTCCATCTTCATTTATGTTTTCAGTTATCAGAACAACATTAGAAATTGAATGTTGTATTCCAAGTGTGTGATTTGTAAGTAGTAATCTTTAATCTTTAGTAATCTCTCATTTTTGTTCTTATGTGGGATATAATACTCATGACAACACTTTCTTTGTAGTTATGTGTTGACCGCCTCCTGGATCAAGAAAACCCTGCCCTTGAAACAATCAAAATGCAGGTCTATTTTGATATGAATTACACATCACGACGTGAGTGTAAAAAGATTATGTAAACCACTAGGAAAATAGCATAGTGATATTATCAAAATAAAAGTTTTGGTTTCACTTTCATTTTACCTGCATTTACTCTCTTTACAAATTTGACCTTTTATCTGCAAATTACACCCTTAGCAGTCTGCATTTACATATGCTATTTCTCCTTTGATGAAACAATTTTATCAACTTTAAATTATTTCAATCTCTCTATCATTGAAACAATGCCTAGCCAAATTCTTGAGGTGTTTATCATATTACACACTATATACTATTTTCATGAGCCTAATCCACTGCAGATAAATCTAATGGTGTGTTTGTCTGGTGGTCCAGGTGAGCTTCTGGAGGAGCACCAGCGTGTGCTTCGGTCCAGGTTGGCTGCAGTGAGTCGTGAAATTACCGACAGCCGGGTCAAAGACCGCGAGGAGCTGGAGATACTTTACCGCAAGATTGTCAGCTACATGCTGCTTCACTCGGGCGTAGGCTCTCCTACCGACATCAATACAGTGCGGGAAGCAACCGGTAGGCAACCTGTAAACTCTACTGCTCACACACCTTCCTGAGCCTTCCTCAGAACATGTATAGGTAATAAATAAATAAAACGTTTATTTATGTGAGCTTTGGCCCAATGGTCACAAAAAATCTACTTTGAATTTGGTTCTATAGTTCTTGAACGATAGAACCATCAATGAATTCCCGCTTCTCTAACTGGTGTTTGCGTCTACGGAAGCTGCCTTGCAGAGTGTGTTCCCCCAGTCGGAGATGGGCACCTTCATGTCCCTCCTTAGGAAGGACAAGGAGCAGCAGCTGAATGAACTCAGCATGATCGTCTTGGGCATCCGTCTCTTCAACAGAGAGAGCGGGAAGGGAGGGGAGGGAATTGACGATCGTAAGTTACCACACCTCACAGCAGAGCCTAACACTGGATATAGTCATGTATTTGGTTGCTATTAGCATAACAGTTTTATCTTATTTGATTCTCAAACCAAAACGTTGAAAGGGGTCATGCAAAACGGAAAACCTTCTTTGTTTTTAAATCCATGCACAGTACCTTCAGTCTTGAAAGAGGTACTTTCCACCACCAGGGGTCACATTGTATCAGAACTCGAGGCCTCATCTCACTTAGCCTGCCAGCAAACAGCCTTGCTGGAGTGGCTGCATGACCCTGTGAACGGGCCCAGTGACTTCTTCATCCCCAAGCCCCTGCTGAATCAGGCACTGTACAACGTGAGGCAGCATGAAGCTTTTGTGAACATCATCTTGGTGAGCTCGACGGCAATCCTGAATGCATGAGGGCAGAATCGATGGGTCAATACAGAAGTCCAATGTGGTTAAAACGTTCCATTTTATATGGTGCAATAACCACAAGATTTTGACCACATGTTTCCTCCCACATTATGTCTTCATGTTCCATCAGGCAGATGCGGCCTTATGTGAAATGCAAGTAGAGTCGCTGCAGGCGAACCTGCGCACACAAATGCAGGATTTGAGGGCGATTATCGAGTTCAAGACCGCAATTCCTACTGCCCAGGTTTTTGTAAGTGTCCCCCAGTTTGTACTGTGTACTTTCAAATATGGAACAGTGGACATGTTTGCAGAGTAATATAAGATAATATACGTAATCATACAATTGTAGTGTATTACAGTGGAATTCACAGCCCATACCTGTTCACGCTCCTCAGCCTCATTTCACAACTCTGGCAAGGACGTGGGCGGGGCTACAGGATGAGATAGTCCTGCTGGGTGTCCTTGGCAACATGGTAGCCAATCTGCAGCCTTTCCTGGCCGCCCAGTCCCGCCTCCTTCCTAAGGAGCAACTTAACGATCTGCTGGAGGACCTGAAGGTGAAAAGCGATGAGCAGAGAATTAATGACTCCTCAGGTAGGTACAGTCAGCCCTCATAAAAGAAGCACAGTTATATGCACCCTCCCCAATTTATTAGAATTCTATCATTCTAATAACTATTTTCATTAAAAACGCTTATTTTGTTCTTCCCAGTTCCAGGTTTGTGTAAAGCATTTTGGCTTCTTTTTGTATGATAAGGTGCTATATGAATAAAGATTATTATTATTATTATTATGCATAGCCAATTGCCTGCCACAATTGCTTACTGGTTGGAGAGCCTTGGCAAACTGTCAGTCTCTATATTTGGACATGGTGGATCGGACAATCAAGGTTGTTTTATAAGGGCTCAAGATTCTACGTATAGGATCTGCAGGATTGGCTTTGCTTAATCTGGGCGTTTTACTCATGTGTCAAACATTCTGGGTTTCCAACTGTGGAAAAGAACCTGCTTTACTTATTTGCATAAGCCTTATTCCAAAATGAGAACTTCTTCACATCAACAGACTTTATTTACAAATATGATCAAATGTATGTGCAACCTTAATAAAGGGAACAAATCACTAACAAGTTGGATTTGGCAATATTTTGACTTTTCTGCAGGAAGCCCTATTGATCCCATGCAGTTTGAATCTGCGGAATGGCTCTTCCCTGAAACCACAGCTAACTTTGACAAACTGTCTCTTCAGTTCAAAGGAATCTGTGGCTATTCACTCATAGAGAAGGATGGTTTTCTTTTGCCAGGTATGTAAAGGCATTGAACTACTTGTAAAATTGTGACATACTTCAACAGGGTGAATATCTACATGCTTATTTCATTTGTTCATTGGCGTCATTCAAATTCAAATAATCTGATAATAAGATCAGCCGAAAATGAAATAATAACGCAGGCTGCTTGGATATCTAGGGCCAGATTCAGAGTTGAGATAAGCACACCCAAATGGGACTTACTCCCGAAATTCCGCGTAGCTTAAGCTATTTGTGATTCAGACATTTGACTTATCCGCTGTTTTAAGCGTCTCTCCAGTAGCCTACATACAGTCAAGCCGGAAAGTCTGCACACCCCTTTCACCTTCTCCACGTTTTATTACATTACAGACTTATACTACAATAGATTGAGTTCATTTTTTGCCTCAAACATCGACACACAATAGCCAATAATGACGAAGTGAAAACAGGTTTTTAGAAAATATGCAATTTTATTTTACTGACAAAAATAGGTTATTTAGGGGTTACATATCTGTACACACCCTTAGCCTAATACTTGGTTGCTGCACTTTTGGCAGCGATTACAGCTTCAAGGCGTCTTGGGAAAGAAGCTACGAGCTTGGTTTCTGGACATTTTTGCCCATTCCTCTTGGCATATCCTTGCAAGCTCCGTCAGGTTGTATGGGGAGCGTCGGTACACAGCCATTTTCAGCTCTTTCCACAGATGTTCAATTGGATTCAGGTCTGGGCTCTGGCTGGGCCACTCAAGGACATGCACAGACTTTCTCCGAAGCCACTCCTTTGTTCTCTTGGCTGTGTGCTTCGGGTCGTTGTCATGTTGGAAGGTAAACCTTCGCCCCAGTCTGAGGTCCAGAGCGCTCTGGAGCAGGTTTTCTTCAAGGATCTCGGTGCTGAAAAACATCCCCACATCATGATGCTGCCACCGCCATGCTTCACTGTAGGGATGGTATTAGCCAGGTGATGAGCGGTGCCTGGTTTCCTCCAGACGTGACGCTTGGTATTCAGGCCAAAAAGTTACCAAATTTTGGTTTCATCAGACCAGAGAATCTTGATTCTCATGGTTTGAGAGTCCTCTAGGTGCCTTTTGGCAAACTCCAAGCAGGCTGTGATGTGCCTTTTACTAAGGAGGGGCTTCCGTCTGGCCATTCTACCATAAAGGCCAGATTGGTGGAGTGCTGCCTGGATGGTTGATCTTCTGAAAGGTTCTCCCATCTCCACAAGGATACGCTGGAGCTCTGTCAGAGTGACCCTTGGGTTCCTGCTCACCTCCCTGGCCAATGCCCGTCTTCCCCCGATTGCTCAGTTTGGCCGGGCGGCCAGGTCTAGGAAGATTCTTGGTGGTTCCAAACTTCTTCCATTTACGAATGATGGTGGCCACTGTGCTCTTTTGGACCTGTAAAGCTGCAGAGATTTTTCCGTACCCTTCTCCAGATCTATGCCTTGACACAATCCTGTTTCTGAGGTCTGCAGATAATTCCTTTGACCCCATGGCTTGGAGTTTGCTCTGACGTGCACTGTCAACTGTGGGACCTTATATAGGCAGGTGTTGGCAATCCCCAATCATGTCCAATCAATTGAATTTATCACAGGTGGACTCCAATTAAGTTGTAGAAACATCTCAAGCAGTATCAGTGGAAACAAAATGCACCTCAGCTCACTTTTGGGTGTCATATCAATATTTTACATTTTGATTTTTAATAAATTAGCACAAATGTCTAAAAACCTGTTTTCACTTTGTCATTATGGGCTATTTTGTGTAGAATTTTGAGACAAAAAATGAACTCAATCTATTGTAGAATATGTCTGTAACGTAATAAAACGTGGAGAAGGTGAAAGGGGTGTGCAGACTTTCCGGCTTGACTGTACGTGCCATTACGCGTGTGAGGTGGAGATTTGATGAAAGGAGGCGTGTCTGCAAGATGCGCGTATTCAGTTTAAACTTAATAATTTTTTTCCGTAGTTTATGTCTAGCACCGCCAATAGATTATTATGAAAAATACAGCATCTTTCGCAAAAATGGATATTACAATGAGTGCATGTTCTTTGAAAAAAATATTGGTTTTATTTTCCTTTGCCTAGCCTACTTACAATTATCAAAGAGCTGTCATAAAAAGAAAAATATGTAAAAGTAGGCTATGATTGACTGTCTGGTATATAATACCAGACCAATATTAGTTGGATTCATTGATAGACAGTGCTTGGATCATAATTTTTTGTAGCCTACTTGTGTGAGCACAGCTGCTCCAAAATTATTAGGAAGCGCAAAGTAACTCCCGCAGTGTAGATCTACCAGTGCTCCAGGTTAAAATATCTCTCCTTTCTGGCCACATCCTTGCAGCATGTGACAGATGCACTCAAAAAATAAATCTTTGGACAGTGGTTGCAAGTAATGGGCCATTGTTAAGTATATGTGACTTTGCAGTGAAGTCGTCGCATCTAGGCTATTATGTTAGCGTACATTACTTTATTAGGTAGGCTAAGTCGTAAAAAAATATTTATAAATATTTTTTGTAAGTAAATGCAATAATTTATTTGTTTACTTAGTAATATTGCGTGCAACCACTGTCCAGTGATTATTTCTTTGATTGTGTGATGGGTATATCCCAGTCATCAATAGAGGCTATGATCATTTTATCAATGCGATGTATTAATACGTTCAGTGCATGCCTATACCCCGTCACGCAAAAGCAACTACGATGCGCAAAGGCAGGATTTTCCAAAAGGAAAATGCGGTTATTAAAGGCACTGTCACTGACACGTTGATAACGCGTAACCCCACAAACATTTTTTTAGTAGATACCTGGCAACCCGGGGAGCAGGTACAACAAACAGGTAATTAGAATATCATGCCCTGTACCACCCACATTTTGAGATAAGCACCTGCGCAGCACAAGTTAGAATACGGCGTAAGTCAGCTCGTGTTAAATCCGCGCAGGAGAGGCACTTAAGTGCATGACTTAAGTTGGCCATCTCTGAATCTGGCCTCTAGACAGGAGGTTTTGCCTGGTAAATGAATCTGTTGTGTCTATATATTTTTTAATACAGCAGGATATTTTATTGTCTCTGTGGCCCGCAATTTACAAGTAAACACAAGCATGATACTTTTCTTCACAAACATCCGTTTTGTGATGGCTGAACTTGAAAAACTGTGTTAAACGCAACAATTCTTGCTTTTAATGATTACTCAAAGTTAAGGACAACTGTTGACTGAATCCCAGCCTGTATATCTCTTTGGGGGATAAAATCGTTCTAGGCCAGACTCAGCAGGCATTTAATTCTAATCTAAATTCTGGAAAGTACTAATAGCAATCTTAACATTTATCGTATCTAGGCAACCCACGTATTGGTATCCTGAAGCACAGAGAGAAATACTACATTTTCAGTTCCAAAGAAGCAGCTTGTGGTTTTGCCTCAAAGCCAGATGAGTACATCAAACAGGTCGCTGAGACTGCCAAGAAGTCTCCGGAGCTTATTCACCTGCTGGAACTCCATCAACAGTTTGACTCTGTCACTCCATATTCAGAGGTGAGCAAGCCACAGATCTTATGTTTATTAAATTAGTCCCTGCATTGCAATGAAATTTGTACTGAGGCCTACAACCACCGTCACCTTTAAAGGTATATTATGTAGTTTCATTGTAAACAACTCGTTCTTTGTTTACATTCAGATTTTCTCCCCAAAAAACATTGTATGTGTCCTTGTGATCTAATAAACATGTTGAGAGTATTTCCTACCCTCGTACGCAAAGTGTTTTTTTGTTAATGTTTTGAATGCTACACTGTTGACATCCCGCCACCATTTTTAAAGCCAGAGACAGCTAAAATTATGTTGACGTCATGAATGGGCGGTTCCTGCCCATATGATTGACATGGTCAGGCCATGTGGGCAGGCTTCCAGGGTAAACGCTTATTTTATAGGCTACTTACCGTTACGTATGCGTTGTGAGTACAGTTTAGACATTTACTCATTAGCAAGATATTTTCAGCCGAGGAGGTAACAATATCATTATAAAAATAGTGACCATACACCTAGCTAAGGCTATCTAGTGTCGCGATGTTTGTTTGTTGACAATAGTCTATTTATTATGTTGTTTGACCATACCTTGATCATGTAAATGGAGACTATGTTACATGCTCAAAGCATATAAGTTAGTAATCATAGCTATTGCTCTGTAAATTTGACCACTGTTCATTTTCATAAATTAATTCAAAATCATAATTTTTAATTCTGCTCGGTTCATTCTGTAGCCATCAACATTCAGCGATCGCGGCCCCAGAGTAAGGGAGGGCCGTCGTGTTCGTGGTGGGCGAGGCAGGGCCAGGGGAACCGGACAGCTTGATCACGGTGACCGTGACAGAGTCTCTTCCTCCTCTGAAATGTTCATGCTTTGAAATAAGACATGCAACAAGCAAATACATTGGGTTAACAATTAGAAGCATGACTGGGTGTAACTACTAGCTATAGTTAGTGGGTAATTATACAGTACCAGTCAAAAGTTTGTACACACCTACTCATAGAAGGTTTTTTTCTGTTATTTTTACTGTTTTCCACATTTTGGAATAGTAAAGACATCAAACTATGAGATAACACAAATTAAATTATGCAAAGACCAAAAAAGTGTTAAACAAATTTTTAAAAAATCGTATATTTTAGATTCTTCAAAGTAGCCACCCTTTGCCTTGATAACGGCTTTGCACATTCTTGCCATTCTCTCCAACAACTTCTGTGGTAAACACAGAAAACAGGTAAACAGGTGATCATCATGAGCCATCATGACTCTGTATGAAAGGATATCAAAAGACTCCTGATATCTTATTTTCTCGTACTCCTACAAGTTACTATATAGTTACTATACTAGATACTATAACCTCTGCATTTGAATGGATCTCTATGGGAATTGGGGAGTGGGACTAGATTTAGCTTTAAATTACACTGGAACAGTGTGTAACACATGGTTGACTAAATGGCTCTAAGTTATCAAGGGTCTGATGTATCAAGCAAGCCTTAAACCATCACTCTGCTGCCAGAAATACAGTAGATATGGATGGTTAACTTAAAGGGTTTCTTCTCCTGACTTATTTTTCCATAGAGGAGAAACAACCATTGTCAGGAGAAACAACCCTTAAAGTGATCCATCCATATCTACTGCATATCTGGCAGCAGAGTGATGGTTTGAGGCTCATTTGATACCTCAGACCCTTGATGACTTAGCCATTTAGCCAACCATGGGTTCCATACTATTCCCGTGCAATTTACAGCTTAATCTAGTCCCACCCCCCAACTCCCATAGAGATCCATTCAAATGCAGAGGTTATAGTATCGCTTGTAGGAGTACAAGAAAATAAGATATCAGGAGTCTTTTGATATCCTTTTATACAGAGTCATGATGGCATCACCTGTTTACCTGTTCTCTGTGTTTACCACAGAAGTTGTTTGAGAGAATGGCAAGAATGTGCAAAGCCGTTATCAAGGCAAAGGGTGGCTACTTTGAAGAATCTAAAATATAAGATTTTTTTAAAATTTGTTTAACACTTTTTTGGTCTTTGCATAATTTAATTTGTGTTATCTCATAGTTTGATATCTTTACTATTCCAAAATGTGGAAAACAGTAAAAACAACAGAAAAAAAACTTCTATGAGTAGGTGTATCCAAACTTTTGACTGGTACTGTAGGTCATAGCTCTGAGAAAGGGGGAAAAAGAATATCAAACAGTCCTGCATTAAAAGCTTGCACGAAAACAAATGGTAGGGGAGTTGGAGAGCGAGAGTAGCCTACCACTGCAGTGATCCCACTAGCCCCAGGCTGGAACACAAACACAGTAGCTATCTATTGTCGGACTGACTGTATAGTCAGGGTTAGGCTATGTTCAGATAAATTTAATCTGCTTATTATACTCATCTATAAGACCACAATTATCAGAGGTCAGTTCAATATAAACATATTCTTACCTTACGGTGAAGGGTTGTTCCTCTGAGGGCGAGATGTCTGCTAGGACGGCTATCCCTTCCTCGCGCTCCTGTCTAAGATATCAAGCGATATAAAAAATTTTTTTAACTACATAAACTAACACAGTCAAGGGGAGAGCTATAAGTTATACTTATTGAAAATAGGAGGGGAATCCTTATTGGCAATTTTACCTTTCTGAAACAGAATCGGAGCCTGAATCTGATCCTCGGATGGTTGATAAGGGAACAGTAGGTACAGAACGGTACCGCTTCAACAGAGTGGACGACGCCTGGCCCTCTCGTTCATAGCTAACAATTAGTAAAAAACAGACCACAAAAACAATTTTTTTCCTCTGCTTAGAAAAGAAATGGGAAACAATCTCTAGTTACTGCCAATGCTAAAACATCAGCTAACATTACAGTAATGTCTACCTAAGTTGTTGTGAGCCAGCAAACGTGACTTACCAGTCCAGTAGAAATAATGCTATCTCTGCGTCTGTA
Organism: Synaphobranchus kaupii; assembly: GCA_029718625.1. Classification (NCBI taxonomy): domain Eukaryota; kingdom Metazoa; phylum Chordata; class Actinopteri; order Anguilliformes; family Synaphobranchidae; genus Synaphobranchus; species Synaphobranchus kaupii. The sequence goes on along the minus strand of CM056381.1, from coordinate 17,818,714 downwards.
CGGAATCCCCTCTCCGACTTCAACTTTCTCCACCTGGGAAAAGCCTCTTCACCTATATTTATTTTCCGTTTTTTTTGGTCCATTAATTTTCTCCAGTCCACGTCTCTGTCTGGCTTATTTTGTTCTCCTTTCCCATCCCTTCCTCCGGTCGCCATCTCGTCTGTGTATACTGAAGAGCCTGTCCGCGTCCGCCGGTCACTGCTTTATGCCGCCAGTCGGGGAAAATATGTGTGAAACGTCACCACAATGCTTGTGCGTCGTCGTCACTGAACTCAATGACGCTCTATGGACGTCGTGCGTGTCAGAAGAACACGTGATAAGCAATTTTCGGGGAGCCCTTTTCTCCTACGTGCTCTATATCGCCATCTAGTGTTCTGAAAACTACATAGTATACTTTTAACTACAATTGACATACTATGTTGATGCCATTTTGCAATGCATTTTTGTCATAATCATTTTATTATTAAGAATAGGATATACCTGTATATATTGTGTGTGCATTTGCAGTGAGCCTCTTAATTAAGTGAACTTTATTGGACTTGCAGTCTGATGCCCTCTGTACTGTACTGTAAATCAGTGGTTTCTAAGCTGATCTTCTACGCAGTGTCTTAGTAAATCAAGCCCATAGTGTTTGGCCTGTGGTCTTTTACGTGACCTGTGTAGATTCTGTAAATGGAGCAGAAGTGTTGTTCTTACAGGTACAGTCAGGAGAGAGGCTGATGGTGAAGCCAATTGTAAAGAGCGACAGCTGCACACAGACAGACACACACTTGGTGGAGACGAACATAGTGAGGTCATATGAATGGAATGAATGGGAACTCAGAAGGAAAGCAATCAAACTGGTCCGTATTCACTTCTTAAATAATTTAGAAAGTTAATTATTATATTCAATGCTATTGCTACATTATGGGAAGGATGTGCTTTGTCTAATCTGTTCTGTAGTTGCTTCGATGAGCTTCTGTATGCACTTAATGTATGTCGCTTTTGATAAAAGCGTCGGCTAAATTAATGTAATGTAATGTAATGTATTGTGAATTGATATAAAGCTAAATCTATTATTTATAACTATTTTTTTGCTGCATTTTATTTTTGTGACACGATCACATTTTGATAGTGTACTGTTTTACTAGTCCACAAGTAACTCGGGTGTCTAATTCCTAGGCCAATCTGCAGAGAAAACTGACCCATTCGGCGCAGACCGATCTCAGCCACATGAGAAGGGAAAACGTCGCCCAGACGTACCCTCCCAAAGAGGTGGCCTGCCAAAGCATGAGGGACGGTCAGAGCAATGTTCCAAAACCACAGGTGTACCTGGCAGCCCTCCGTGGAGGGGAATCGAAAGCAACACAGATGGTCAAAACCAACTTAACAAGAGCAGTTGATGAATAACAATCGGTCTCTCTCCTTGAAATTCGGTCGTTTATTCTGTTGTATGTCAAATTGCATTCTCGTTCGCCTTTTGAAGTTGCATTTTTAATTGGCCACCACATATTTGTACAAATAAAAATGATAGTAAACCGATCTGATACTGAATGGATACCAGTAGTAATTACCAGTTATAAATTGTTTGAAATTCAGCAAAATGGTACAAACCACTGACAGCACAAATGTTAATCTCTCATGTGAACCATCACCTACAACTTACACCTCTAGAGTAAAACAGGCTTACCTCCCACAGATCCTAGCTCTTGCATTCTGAACAAGCTGGAGATGTAAGAGAGAAGTTTGACTGAGGCAGGAGCAGAGTGAGTTGCAGTAGTCCAAGCAAGAAGAACACAAAGGCACGAATAATTCTCCAAATCAGAATGGGGCAAAAATAACTTCCATCTTAGAAATAGTTCTCAACTGGAAGAAAGATGACTGCACTTAACTCTTCGTTTACTAGGTCACACACAGTCAAAAATCACCCCTAGGTTTCTTGCTGTTGACTTTACAGAGATATACTGCCATTCATACGGTTATGAATCATATTTCTAGAAATGAGCAGGCAAAGCACGAGTATCTCAGATTTGCAGAATTCTTGGACATCCTGCATTTTCTATCATGGAGGCAACTAAAAAGCAAGTTAGAGGGTTTTAGCAGGAGTTACAGCTGCGTATCATTAGGGAAAGGAAATGTGGTTTCGAATTATGACCCAGAGGAAGCATATATAATGAAAAAAGGATCGTTATCGTTATCTACAATGTTTGCCCTCAGGTCTAGAAGTATCCAAAATTGAACAATCCTCTCAATCGGTTGTCATGAGATGGTCATTTGTAACATTAAGCAGGGCAGTTTCCGTGCTAGATGTCAGTTGAGTTAAAACCACTTAAGATAGTAGAAGTAGTTAAGATAGGAGCAACTGAGTCAATTACTTGTTTGAGGTATTTTGTGGGTAAAACATCTAAGGAGCACATTGATGTCTTCTATCTGGAGACAAGTAAGACATGGAGAAAGAGTGAGATTGAGAGAGAGAGAGAAAGAGATGCATTTGAAACGCCTCATAATAGCAGAATCGAGAGGCTTGACAGAGAGATCACTCCAGGAGGTGGGATCTGCTCGATTATGTTCAAGCTTCTCCACACTTCTCTGGGGAGGGTTCAGTACTGAAGCAATGGGAGGGGCTTACTGTGGAATTAATGACACCGAATGGAATCCTTGAGTTATCTTTGAGATGAGAAATAAAATTTAAAAAAATGCTGCTCGTTTCTTTAATAGCTTTCTGGAATTTAACCACGTGATCTTTGATAGTGTTATAGGAGACGGTTTATCAGCCTTCCACGTCTGTACGGCTTTTCTACGCTCTCTTTTCAAAGCCTTTGTACTTTCATTTAGCCATGTTTGGGATATTGTATTTGGATTGGAAAGGGACAACAGAGAAAGGAATGGTTGAGCTACCACAAAGTTTGTGTTGAGCTACCAGCTCCTCGGTGTTATTCTCACAAGACTGGGCAATATTGGAGCTACAGATTCAAGGCCTCATGGAATTTTCAGGCAGGTATCGAGCTAAGGAAGCGAGAGCACAGCAATACGAGAGAGAAGTAGGGTGAGGTAACAGTGGGACTAACGCAATTGCCATATGGACATATCCTTAATGTTAATAAATTTGACAACAAGGCCAGTTGACAGCACCAAAACCAGACTGTGGTCCTTATAATGTGTAGGGTAATTTATAGCTTGAACAAGATTAAAAGACTCAACAAGAACTCAGTGGCAAATCCTGTCATGCTTAAGGCATAATAATAGGTATAATAATTCAGAGAATTACAAAATAAAGTCTCTGTTAGCTTTAGGTCTGTAGGCCTACTACACTAGCGCACACAGTAATGGAGCTTGACGAATTGACGATGAAACACAGAAATTGGAAACTAGAGAAGCAACCAAAGGTAACAGGTGAGCACCTGAAATTGTTGTTGTAAATGACAGCAACACCCCCTCATTGACCATTTGCCTGGGTTGGTGGCGGTGGGCAGAATTGGGAGAGGAGGGGGTAATAAGAGGGGTAATATCACTATTAGCCGTGACTCAGTAATCACAAAGACTGCAGTTCATTTGAAGTAATAAAAGTAAAAGATTTGTAAGAGATCTAACATTCAGTAACCCAACAGTCACGCTGACACACGTAACTGGGAGCATGATTAACAGGCGGTATGCGAATTAAGATGCAGTGATGAACAGGTATACACACGATGAGAACGGTCTGTTATATTGCAGCAAAATATGAGTCTCTATTTGGGAAAAGGCAGTTGATGTAGTATGCCTGTTACAAATTGTCTGAGGGGTTTGGAGCCAATATCAGGAAATGGTAACTGACTATAAAGATACCGGCAGGCTATCTATAGGCTACTCCCACATAGGCTACAGCCTCACCTGGGCAACAACTGGGGCTAGTAGAAAACAGCAATCAATCCTGGAAGCATATGCTAGCAGACAGAAAATCAAGTTGGTTACGTATATGTACTGCAAACCAGCAAGAAGAATTACCGCAACACAGAAAAAAGAATGACATAACTCAAACCTTGGTATCAAAACAAATGCTCTAACTTCGAGCATAAGACTGATCCTACAAGTGATCACTGTAGGCTACATTTGAGGAGATTACAGGTCAGCTGATCAAAGGAGAAATTAGAGAAATTAGTAAATAAGATACTGACCACAGTTGATCAGGCAATTTACCACAACAACTCAGAACAGACCTCACAGGAAAACCACCTCTCGGCTTGCTATTCCACCCTTGGAGAAAAACATTCTTAGTTAGAATGTGTTCTCTGAGATAATTTTGTCACAACTAGCTACAACTTAAAATTGATATATTTTATCTACTTACTACATTTTCATTAACTTTTACCGCACGAAGAGATAAATGTCATTCAATCCTGTACTCACATTCGAATTTTAAATGCCCTCGCCCTTGTTAAGCGTAAGGTATGTATATTTGAACTTGAAAAAATGTAAATGGCCTATTTCATGTTTAGACATGACTGTGCATACACACATTACATTGTCAATTACATAGCAATTATTTAAGCCCATATAGCGATGCAAATGAGTTTTGTGATTGGTTTGTAACTTAGTTTGATAGTAGCCTACACACTAGGCCTATGTACAAATCAGACAACAACGAGTGAATTTCTTATTGTAGGCTATTTTGTAAAAAAATTAATTAATACATGTAAAAACTACAAGCCTTGATCCTTTCATACATTTTGATGTAGCCTAAACAAATAGGAATCGTGCTGTTACTGCCATGGATAATTGACATTCATTCATAGCTTAATAAAATCAAAAGCACGTGCACTGGATCGAAGTAGCTTAAATATTTCACATCTTGTAACGTGTAAAAGACCTCTCTTTGCTCTCTGAAGGAATCAAATCATTAAACTCAGTCTGAAATTGGAAACACGTCTAATCCAGGACGGGGTGATCACTGTCTGTCACAGTTCAGGATAATACCAGGCATTGACAGCTCCCTAATAATGTTGCTTATTCAATCATCAAGCGGGTCTGGGACCATCTGTCTTCCTCCGGGAGCGCCTGTATTTATTTTCTATGCGCTATTTATTTTATTGTACCCAGCTATAGGTACGGACATTTTGAACTTCTCTCAGTGTTAAATTCTAGAGTTCATATACACCGTCAACAACAGCAGTGCTCTCAAGCCGACGTTTCGGTATGATCTTAGACGAATTTGGCCTATGTATTATAAAATATAAAATATTTGAAAACTATTAGCATTTTAGGCCTGCTTGGAAATCACAATATAATGTGTAGGTCTACTACCGTTTAATCTCGTAAAAATACTATTTTGTTGGCAACATAGGCTAAGCCTATACCTGATTTACACTGACTGTACATCACAACCTATGTTATTAGGCTATGTTAGGCTACAATGTAGCTAGGGCGGGCACCACAGGCGCACCCCTGGACACGCCCCTGGCTACATTTACGTTTCTTTGATGTAATTGTGTTTTTGTATTTACTTTATTTATTGTTTTGTATGTATGATTGTCCGTGAGCCGTAATACAGTTTAGCATATGATATTTTATGTGATCTACAAATTTAAAAAATGTAATACCAGTCGACATTCTTGGCGAAATTGCATTACATGTTCGTTGTACGAGAAGCCAGCACACATTAATAAAAAAAAAGAATTCTAAAGAGTGCACATGACGTTGTACAGCCATGGTTCGAACAGTGACGTTCTTAAAGGGGAATACACATGTCCATGTTTGTAAATTTATTAACAAACACGTGTGAAAATCTGAAATGATCATAACATTCATTAAGAAACTGATGCTGGCATTACACAGTCTCAAATTCATTCAGGATGTACACAGTATGACAATAAAGGTGTGTGGATGTATAAGAATGATTAGGGTAATGGTTCTTTAAGTTAGTAGTCTATTGAAATCTAATAATATTGTTGCACTTGGATTGGATTGTCCCTTAACAGGCCAGGCTCTAGTATTCTGCATACAAATAGCCTATAGGCTATGCAACAAACATAATTCCCACAATAAGAAAGACATGTACATGCAGAAAACACAGTGTGATATTCAAGAACAAAAAATAAAAGAAGTTTGGCATTGTTGTGAGAATTTCAAAGGGGGACAACAGCAATCAAAATAACACATAGCCTACTTATACAAACTGTTTGGCAGAGGAGCAGGCATAGGCTACATGGCGTTGATCAAAGAATAGGCTACATCCTCCCTGGTTGTCCCTGTATGTTACATTGCCCAAACATGAGTGTGGGTGTGTTAATGTTGGCGTCATACATTTTCTAACTTATGTACAGTGCATCCGGAAAGTATTCACAGCGCTTCACTTTTTACACATTTTGTTCTGTTACAGCCTTATTCCAAAATTGATTAAATTCATTTTTTCCCTCAAAATTCTACACACAACACCCCATAATGACAATGTGAAAAAAGTTTTTTTGAGATTTTTGCAAATTTATTAAAAATAAAAAAATAAAATTTCTCATTTACATAAGTATTCATACCCTTTGCTTTAACGTATTTTTAAAGTATCATATTTCATATTTGGTCGCATATCCTTTTCAGGTACTGTTACAAGCGATACTATAACCTCTCTGCATTTGAATGGATCTCTATGGAAATTGGGGGGTGAGACTAGATTCAGCTGTAAATTACACTGGTACAGTATGGAACACATGGCTGGCTAAATGGCTGTAAGTTATCAAGGGACTGAGCTATCAAACGAGCCCCAAACCATCACTCTGTTGCCAGATATGGAGTAGATGTGGATGGATCACTTTAAGGGTTGTTTCTCCTGACTTTTTCCCCCATAGAGTTCTATAGGAAAATGAGTCCGGAGAAATAACCCTTGCAGTGATCCATCCACATCTACTCCATATCTGGCAACAGAGTGATGGTTTGGGGCTCGTTTGATAGCTCAGACCCTTGATAACTTACAGCCATTTAGCCAGCCATGTGTTCCATACTGTACCAGTGTAATTTACAGCTGAATCTAGTAAACTAGCAAACTAGCAAAACTGTGAGCATGTTCGTTCCTAATATTGAAAAAATTGTTTCACAAACTATTATACCTTGAATTGAAATATGAACAACGAGGTTTTATTGGGAAGTAAATGTAGCCTGATTTTACATGGGGTTTCAATTGGCAGCAAAATCTTTTGCCCTCAGCAATGGCAGTTTATTTTTTACATTTACTCCGTGAATATCTTATATAGCTAGAGTATCTTTGTTAAAACCGCCCAGAAACCGATCAAGGGCCGACCGACCCATCTGTCTGTATCCGGTTCAACTGGGTAGCACACTTCGCTCAAAGAGCTTCGCTGGCCAGGCAGTTATAATGGTTTCGGGTTAGCAAATCAAGCTCTCGCTTGATTTTGTTCCTGCTTCGTCCGCTAGCGAGATACTTAAACATCTGTCTTTTTAAGAAAGACATGTAGCTAGCTAGTTAATTGTTCATAGGAACACATTTCCTCGCCATATAACTAACGTTATATTAGCAGAACCAGACAACAATCTAGCCATGGCCAGTGGTAAGTCTTAACCAACAACATGCTAATAGGTGGTACATAGCCCTTTCAATGTATTGTGTTTCTATAGGCTAATTTAGTTACTAAGGATAGGCGACTTAACTTACCTGACTTGAGTTTTTACGATCGCTGTTAGTGGGCTAGCTAGCTAAGTTAGCTAACATTAGCTAGCTTTGTTGGAAGCACCTGAAGGTTATTTAGTCTGTTGACGTTAACTAATATTAGCTAACGTTAATTTATTTACCTACGTTAGAAGACTAATTGATCACAGACAGCTTAGAAACTTGGCTACTACAGTAACTAGCTTTGGGTAACTAATTCATCCAGTAATGTATTTGTTATTAACGTACATAACTGGATCGCTTCTTGACATCGTTTTTATTAATGTATTGCTATATTAGCTACCTAGCTAGTTCATAGACTGTCACTGGTAATACTTTGTGGTAGCTAAACGGGAGATAGCTAGCTAACGTTAACGTTGACCGGCAGTACAGGTTCGATCACGTCAATCGGGGTCTGGCGAGTAAGATTTAATGTAACGTTAATCTAACTTACTTTTGAGAAAACGAAAAATGAATGCTGTCCTCATATCACAAAAGTGGTTCCTTACATAGAAGACTCATTTCAAATATAAAGTAAGGGGCTATCGGTACACGTGCGGAATTGAGACGGATAGTTAACTTCAACATTAGCTATAACGCTGTAACGTTCGCACAAACCTAATCTACACAAAGGACGACTTGTTTTTACTATAATGCTCGTTTTAAATGTATTTAAATATCTGTCTTTATGTCATTTGACCTGGGTCCTGTTTTTTTGTGTGCAACAAATGAAGCATGACTGGATATGTATTTTGTAGTTTTGGTATATGAATTAACTTTTTCTTGGATGTCATCACATGCTTCTCGTGACAAATTTGTCTTTATATTTTCCAGAACCGGTGAGCGTGGTGTTCAAGCTGTACTGCTTGACAGTGATGACTCTGGTGGCAGCTACCTACACTGTGGCTTTGAGATACACAAGGACCGTGTCCTCGGATCTTTACTTCTCCACAACAGCAGTCTGTATTACAGAAGTCATCAAATTGTTTCTGAGCCTTGGTATGCTGGCTAAGTAAGTGCCCTATACCCCCATTGTTTTCAGATGGTGCTTAATGAATGACCTAACGAGCTTAACCGGCTTAATAAGATAATTGCATTATTTTAGAAGTGAGAGCAGAATGGTTGCTATTTTTCCTGTGGGATATGTTCTTGACTTAAAAACCTGGCTTTGTAGGATATTGCTTAGTAAACTGGATGTTATACTATAGGCAATATTTTATGCCCCTGTACAGTGTGTAGCCTACTATTATTTTGAATTGACTTGATATCACTAATGATTTCAAAACCACAACTGTCTACCACTGACTGTAATATAAAAAGAGTATATTGCAGTGCAGCTTGAGTTAGGAGGAAAGATCACAGAGCTTTGACATCAATTTTCCTTTCTTACTCACATTGCAGAGAAACGGGTAGCCTTGGCAGGTTGAAGTCATCAGTTGTTGAGAATGTGATTCGGAGTCCGGCCGAGCTGCTGAAACTGAGCGTGCCCTCTGTGGTGTACGCCGTCCAGAACAACATGGCCTTCGTTGCTCTAAGCAACCTTGATGCAGCTGTGTATCAGGTCTGTTGTCAGCATCGTGATCTATAACTGATTTTAAGGGAATTAATTCCCTTTTCTCTCTCTCTCTCGTGTGTGTGTGTGTGTGTGTGTGTGTGTTTGATGGTCCAAAGGACCATCCGGGCAGTGTAGAGCTGCGTGGCATGAGTGCATGTGTGGGAGAGCAAAAGGTGAACCGTAAAGCTATTGGAACATTGAAAAGTTAATGTGATCGAGCGGTCCCCCCTCCTTGAGCTGTGCGGTGAACACGCTTTGCATGACTTGTGGCTAATTAAGTACATTATAAGGATAATTGGCTGACGCGTAGCATGCGATCGTGCCCTCTCTCCAGGTGACGTACCAGCTGAAGATCCCCTGCACGGCCCTGTGCACGGTGCTGATGCTAAACCGCTCGCTCAGCCGGCTGCAGTGGTTCGCCGTCTTCATGCTGTGCGGGGGCGTCACGCTCGTGCAGTGGATCCCAGCCCAAGCCAGCAAGGTCCAGGTACGGTTAGCGGGCCGCAAGGCTGCCGGGGGGGGGTTTTCCCGGTTCGAGAATACATTCTTTTACCCCACCCTCCATGTGGTTGAACTGCAGAGTGTAATTATCGCAGCAGTACCTGTGGTGAGTCGTAGCGTTTGGTGTGAATTGGAGGGAGATCGACCCCCCTACTGATATCCTGTGAGAAGGCGGGCACAGTCCACTTGAATGGTTCACTAGTTTAAATTTAATTAGGAAAGTAATGGAATACAGCTCTTGGGTAAGAGGTTTTCTCATATTTATGATATTACCTTATGGCCTCATCAGAAGGCATTAGGGAGTTTTTTGAGACGCGTACTGGCTGTCAGATTTCCAAATACTGTATTTGAAGTTACTTAAGGTGTTTTCCTGGCATATGTCCTTCGACAGAGTCAGTTAGTCAGCTTAATTTTGGCCGGATGTTTAGTCAAGCAATTCCCATTAATGAAAGTACCTTGCTTGGAGATATAGCAATGGTGCCTTGGCTGATTATTCCAATGCAGTTGCATCTGTAATGAAGAGAGCCTTTTGTCTGTCATCCCCCCTCAGGTTCAGCAGAACCATTATATGGGTTTCATGGCTATCGCTATTGCTGTCATCTGCTCTGGATTTGCAGGTACAATGTGAAAACAGATGTAGTAATGATAAATTGTAGTAACAAAAAAAAGTTTGTTTGCCAATTATTATTATTTTTTTTACACACCCATATGCCGAGTGGTGGTATTTATCCCAGAAGCACAGGTTGATTAAGCTAGGGTTGAAATGTGTAGTGTCATTGGCATGGTATGTATCTCGGAAACACAGTGTGAGCTTTGTTTCAGTCCACACAGATTATCTGTCAGTCCATAATAGTTTACTCTATTTGTCTGTGTATGTGTGTGTGCGAGACTTATCCACACTGCCTGTCTGTTTTCCTCCAACTCTGTGCTGGGCAGGAGTCTACTTTGAGAAAGTGCTGAAGAGTTCAGACACTTCGCTGTGGGTGAGAAATATCCAGATGTACCTGTCTGGCATCGTAGTGACCCTGGTGGGCGTGTTCCTGTCCGATGGGGCCATGGTGATCGAGAAGGGCTTTTTCTTTGGATACACGCCGTGGGTGTGGTTCGTCGTCAGTGAGTCGATACTTTTCTTTTCAGCATCCCTCATTTCACAGGGCAGTCTTTTTTCAGAGCGTTTTGCTCTGTGTCGCTGTGTACTTGGCCCCTCATTGGAAAATGCAGAACACCGCTGACCCACCGTAGATGCATTTGATATTTGACCCCTTATTTCTACATAGTGCTACATATTTCTCTGCATTCCCCTGAATTGTGTTTTTTTCCACAAAAAATTAAATTTAGACTGACAGAAAAGATCCTTCTTGACAATGAAGGGCCAGACTTACTAAGACCTTTTGCATGTGCAAAACATTTTGGCACACGCAAAACCAGTAACACAACCAATGATTGGTGAAAGACAAATGCCTCGACCAATCATTGGTCATGTTATTGGTTTTGCGTGTGCGAAAAGATTTTGCACATCCTAAAGGCCTTAGTAAATCAGTCCCTAAATGTAGCATAAAACCCAGTTTATATTCTGAAGAAAAATGCTCACAGAAAGCATCAGCATCAGCAGCAATGGCCTTTCTGTGATTTGCTATCATTTTCGGGTACTCTGAACCTTGTGTGTGCCAGTTATTGGACTGTAGACTGTTTTATGGTATTGCAGTCCTCAGTCCGTTCTCCCCTGTATATTCTCCAGTGATGGCCAGTGTCGGTGGGCTGTACACATCAGTGGTGGTGAAGTACACCGACAACATCATGAAGGGCTTCTCCGCTGCCGCGGCCATCGTCCTCTCCACGGTGGCTTCCGTCACTCTGTTCGGGCTGCAGATCAGTGAGTCAGACGTTCACCATCTGGATTGCTGCGTTCCGTCAAGTTTCTCTCTGCTCGTTTATTATTGTGTGCAGTTAGCCGTTTGTATAGCCTAATCTTTTCAGTTTTAATTTCTTTATTTATTTTTTATTAAGAATTGTTTAGTCTACTAATGTTTACCTAAGCTGAGGGTACTATACACCAGTCTCTAGCATACTTGTCCGTGCTTCTAGTTTTTCCTCATCCAGAAGTAATCGGACCCACCATTGGCTGTTAATTTTATCAGACGTGCTCAGTAATACTGTCCTTGCTCATGCTGGACTTTTCCTTGAAATGATATAACCATTTTTAAAAATATAAACCCGAGTGAAATATTGCGGCACAAAAGCACAATTTAAAGAAATTAAACATATTGGCAGGTTTATAGTTATTGTCCTGAAAGTGTAGAAATATTTCGCCGTGATTCTTAGCTGGTATCACCCACTGGTGCTGATCACTCCCTTTCCTCCTGCAGCGGTCACGTTCGCCAGCGGAGCCATGCTGGTTTGCGTCTCCATTTACCTGTACGGCCTTCCAAAACAGGACACTAGCAAGGTGGCCAAAATGGACCTGGGCAAGGACACCAGAAACAAACTGATCCTGGTTTGAGAACCGAGGCAGAGCGGTCTGCTGAAGCGTCCGGCCTCTCTCTCTCTCAGCCCTCCACGCTGGACTTCAACGCGAGGGAATCCACTTCACCGCTGCCTGCCCAAAACAGCACCCACACACAATACGTACAGCCCGGTGAATCACTCCCTACAGTGCTGCTGGAGGAGAGCAGCGGGGACATTTTTTAAGGATGGACTGCTTGTCGTTTTTAACAATTTGTTTAATGTATACTTGCTTCTATTTGTTTCTCTCGGTGGCGTCGTAACCTTTTTCACTCGCTTGTAATTTGGAAATATAGCCTACCGACTTTTACGGCCTTTTACGCATTCTCTATCACCGAATTATAACTTGGGAGTAGTATTTTTAATTGAAGGTTTTGAGATGGTTAAGCGAGAGATCCTCGTGTCTTCTTTTAATTTTCCTGCAGATGATTTTAATTGGTGACTAATCAATATGCCACCGTCTCTTTCTGTGGACAAAATGGTTGCTACGGACCACTACGGACTACAGAAGTGAACTTATGCACATAAACAGACAACGAAAACTCTACTGAGCCATGGCCTGGAGTACAGGGTGCATGCACTGTTCTTTTTCTTTTTTTATTTTGTTGTTTTTTGTATTAAACATGAGGGCAAATTGCCAACGAAAAACATTTATTATGGATGGGCTTCCGGTTGTTTTACCTGTAGTCATTTGTAAAAAGGTTTGTTATGGCTTCAGGCTCTTGTCAGTGTAACCTTTTAACAATTTCTATATGTGGGATCACAATGGTTTACAAACTATTGTCAGTGAATGTTGTCTATTTACCAAATGCATTTGACAAAATAGGCAAATGGCAGATTTGAGTGATGGCATGAGGCTGATTCTTTAAGGTCAGTTCTGATGGTTAAGCACTTTTCCCAAAATGCGGAAAGTTCACTGCCACAGCGTTAATTGAAACCAAATGGACTCTTATGGTGAGGCATATATGTTTTGATAAGTGGCAGGTGTTTTGAAAGGTAAGTGATAATTATATGACACCCCATAGTGAGTGTGAGAACCAACTCAGCTGAACACAGAAAATGACTCATCCTTCCTCCTATTCTGTATTCATGAGTGTTAACCCTTTCTTTGACTATTGCTGGAAAAAAGGTAGAGGTTTAACACTAATGAGTCTGGTTCAATGGTTCCTTAAACTACGAGGCCTATATTTTATAAGTACTTTTAAACTAATTTTGAATGTTTATTTCACAGAAATGAATTTGAGGAGGAAAGACGTCCTGTTAGTGTTTTGTGCTCAAATGAGTGCCTCGACTCAGCATTTGGGTGCTGTCACTTTAGTATATGCTCTTTAGTATAAGCTCCTAGTGTATGCTATTACAGTTGAGCCTTTAAGTATCTTCTAAAATGTTAAGACCTGTTATATGACAGGATTTGACATTTGTTAAATTAAACAGCCACCTGAGGACCATTCAATGCATTTTCATTTGCTGATCAGATCAAAGTTGTATGTACCGGACACGTGGTACTGGTTGTATTTGAAGTAAGGGGATTAAAGTCTTGTACCTGCTACTGCTTTGCGTGCGCCTGTTTCTGCTTCACAAGTGCGTTGGATTAAGATCGTCTACATCTGAAGACCTTGTAACAGATATTGGGGTGGCCCAAATTCAGATGTTTTGAGACAAGGAACCCTTGGATCTTTACACAGTAAATATTACAAAGGCATTTATTGTTCAGTATCTTACAGTGAGGAAAATACCATTATAACAAAGATGAAAGCTGATGCAATCACATCTTCTCAACAGGTACAATGCCTAGAATCCTCATCCCATTGGCCAGCACTGTGCATGTACCCCTGAACAGCTGCAACCTGGCCTGTCGGTCGGGGGGAGGGGGGAGGAACAGAATAAGAAGAAAAAGTGACAGAAATATTTGAACTGCAGAAAGGCTGACTCCACTCAACACCCTCCCCCCTCAGTGATATTTTATGTTTGGAATGGTGTTTGACTGTACTGAGGTGTCACTCGTATTTGATGACATACCTGAGCCAGTGCTGGGGGGCTCCCCTTCACAGGCAGTGCCCTGTGAGCCGTGGCGACCAGGTGACTGTAACACAGCAAGAGACCGGCATCAGTCTCACCAGCTGGTGCTCAGAACTGAAGCAAAAGCACCTGTGGTGGATTAACTAAATATAACATAGGCCTTACCAGAGCGTCATGAGGAAGTTGACCAGGTGTTTGGGCTGCAGGTCCTGTAATGACCGGTACAGCACCTCATCATACCTGTTAACCAGAATTCAGCAGAAACTCCATTAGCTTTTAGGCGTGCGCACACACAAGCTCCAGTGCCTTTCACAGTTTTTCCTCAGAGGATGCATCTTTCACACAGTAAACCTTCTGGCTTAAAGACCAGTTAAGAAAACAATGGCCACCTCCAGACGTTTGTTGTTGAAAAGCAGCAAATCAATGGAGTGCACTGTGCAGCAATGGCAAATGTGAGCCAATACGGTAATTTGCATGTTATGTGTAAATACAACGGGAATGGTTACAGCCATTCGGTTAGTATATTGTAGGAGAAAACTGGTCATACAAGAGGATCGGCATTTCTGACCACAATGCCTCCTGGTTCCTGAATCACTCAGTCTGATTTTCAACAGCTGGTGGGGGCACAAAGATAAGTATCAAATTCATAATAACTAAAGGTTTTGTTCAATTTTACAAAGGAAAAACTCCAGGAAATACTCTTCATTTCTGAGTAAGTATGAGGGACAAACCCCAAGTGAACAAGAAGAGCCCATAAACAGTGCCCTCCATAATGTCTGGGACAAAGATTATATACAGATCCTTTCCAAAAAAATGAGAATATCATGGAAAAGTTTTATTTTTTTCCATAATTCCATTCAAAAAGTGAAACTTTCATAGATTATAGATTCATTACACACAAAGTGAAATATTTCTAGCCTTTGTTTCATTTTTAATAATTTTGGCTTACAGCTCCAGAAAACCCCCAAAACAGTATTTCAAGAAATTAGAATAGTGTGTCGAAAATCAGCATTTACTTCAGTTATTTCAGAGAATTAATGTTTTAGACTGAGTGTCACACTCTAATCATCTAATTTAAATTGCAGACTTGAGAATTGGCCAGAAGACCATCATTGACACCCTCCAGAAGATGGGTAAGCCACAAAAGGTCATCGCTAAGGAGGCTGGCTGTTCACAGAGTGCAGTGTCCAAGCATATCAATAGAAAGTTTAGTGGAAGGGAAAAATGTGGCAGGAGAAGGTGCACAAGCAAAAGAGATGACCGTAGGCTTCAGCGGATTGTCAAGCAAAGACGATTCCAAAATTTGGCGGAGATGCAGAGGGAGTGGACTGAGGCTGGAGTCAGTGCTTCAAAAACCACCACGTACAGAGTGTGACACTCAGTCTAAAACATTCATTCTCTGAAATAACTGAAGTAAATGCTGATTTTCGACACACTATTCTAATTTCTTGAAATACTGTTTTGGGGGTTTTCTGGAGCTGTAAGCCAAAATTATGAAAAATGAAACAAAGGCGAGAAATATTTCACTTTGTGTGTAATGAATCTATAATCTATGAGTGTTTCACTTTTTGAATGGAATTATGGAAAAAAACAACTTTTCCATGATATTCTAATTTTTTGGAAAGGATCTGTATACACACACACACACACACACACACACACACACACACACACACACACACACACACACACACACACACACACACACACACACACACACACACACACACACACACACACACACACACACACAAAATTATTCAACCCCCTTCACTTTTTGTGCACTTTATTGTGTTGTAGATTAAATTTTAAATGGATAAAATTGCCAATTTTGCCCATCAATCTACACATCAATAACCCATAATGACAAAGTGAAAACATGTTTTTATAAATTTTTGCAAATGTATTATATATATGCAACTGTATATACAGTGCATCACTTTTTCCACATTTTGTTCTGTTACAGCCTTATTCCAAAATTGATTAAATTCATTTTTTCCCTCAAAATTCTACACACAACACCCCATAATGACAATGTGAAAAAAGTTTTTTTGAGATTTTTGCAAATTTATTAAAAATAAAAAACTAAAATTTCTCATTTACATAAGTATTCATACCCTTTGCTTTAACGTATTTTTAAAGTATTTTAAAGTATAAAACTGTCGATATCTTATTTTCAGGTACTGTTACAAGCGATACTATAACCTCTCTGCATTTGAATGGATCTCTATGGAAATTGGGGGGTGAGACTAGATTCAGCTGTAAATTACACTGGTACAGTATGGAACACATGGCTGGCTAAATGGCTGTAAGTTATCAAGGGTCTGAGCTATCAAACGAGCCCCAAACCATCACTCTGTTGCCAGATATGGAGTAGATGTGGATGGATCACTGCAAGGGTTTCTCCGGACTCATTTTCCTATAGAACTCTATGGGGAAAAAAGTCAGGAGAAACAACCCTTAAAGTGATCCATCCACATCTACTCCATATCTGGCAACAGAGTGATGGTTTGGGGCTCGTTTGATAGCTCAGACCCTTGATAACTTACAGCCATTTAGCCAGCCATGTGTTCCATACTGTACCAGTGTAATTTACAGCTGAATCTAGTCTCACCCCCCAATTTCCATAGAGATCCATTCAAATGCAGAGAGGTTATAGTATCGCTTGTAACAGTACCTGAAAATAAGATATCGACAGTTTTTTGATGTTGATGGTCACAGACTTCAAGAAGTAACAGCATGTAAAGGATATGCGACCAAATATGAAATATGATACTTTAAAAATACGTTAAATCAAAGGGTATGAATACTTATGTAAATGAGAAATTTTAGTTTTTTATTTTTAATAAATTTGCAAAAATCTCAAAAAAACTTTTTTCACATTGTCATTATGGGGTGTTGTGTGTAGAATTTTGAGGGAAAAAATGAATTTAATCAATTTTGGAATAAGGCTGTAACAGAACAAAATGTGGAAAAAGTGAAGCGTTGTGAATACTTTCCGGATGCACTGTATATATATATACATATATACAGTGCCCTCCACTATTATTGGCACCCCTGGTAAAGATGAGTACAAAGGGTTATAAAAAATTCACCATTTGGTGAATTACCTTAATCTCACACTGAAAAAATGAGAAAGATCCAACCTTTAATTGAAGTAAATTTATTATGAGAAAAAAAAAAATCCCCCAAGAAATAATTATTTTTAACAAAACCATGTGTGCCACAATTATTGGCACCCCTGCATTTATATATAGAATAAAGTAATCATTTTTAATATTTGGTCGCATATCCTTTGCATGCCATGACTTCCTGATGTCTGTGACCCAACAACATCAAAAGACTTTTGATATCTTATTTTCTGGTACTCTTACAAGTGATACTATAACGTCTCTGCATTTAAATTGATCTCTATGGGAATTGGGGGGTGGGACTAGATTTAGCTGTAAATTATGCTGGAACAGTATGGAATACATGGTTGGTAAAATGGCTGTAAGTCATCAAGGGTAAATTTTTGCCATTTTTTCAGTGTGAGATTAAGCTAATTGACATAACATTTATTTTTTCCCCTGATTTTGCTCTGTACACAATTTTGAACTTGTAATCAAACAATTCACATGTGGTTAAAGTGCAAAAAAGGCAATTTCTGTTTTCACCATGTAGAAATGACAACAACAACGTTTTATTCAATTACCCCCCCCCCCCCCCCCCATTTCAGGGCACCCAAACACCTGTCCGACAGATCAGAAACACAGTTCAGGAGGCACGCGTGACTGGAAAAACTGGAGAATTCTTTACTGGCCAAGTCAGATCTGAATCCAATTGAACATGCATTTCATGTGCTGAAGAGAAAATGGTCTTATAACAGGTCTTAACATTTTAGAAGATACTTAAAAGCTTAACTGTAATAGCATATACTAGGAGCTTTCTAGGACTAAAGTGACAGCACCCAAAATGCTGAGTCGAGGCACTCATTTGAGCACAAAACACTAACAGGACGTCTTTCCTCCTCAAATTCATTTCTGTGAAATAAACATTCAAAATGAGTTTAAAAGTACTTATAAAATATAGGCCTAGTAGTTTATGGAACCATTGAACCAGACTCATTACTAGTGTTAATCCTCCTCAACCTTTATTCCAGCAATAGTCAAAGAAAGGGTTAACACTCATGAATACAGAATAGGAGGAAGGATGAGTCATTTTCTCTGCGTTCAGCTGAGTTGGTTCTCACACTCACTGTGGGGTGTCATATTATTATCACTTACCTTTCAAAACACCTGCCACTTATCAAAACATAAGCAGGAGTTGAAGATGGCTGCAATACAGGTCTGGCTAAAGATACTCAGCACCTAGCGATGTCTATGGGTCACAGACTTCAAGCTAATATTATGGTTGGCTGAAATTCAAATTGAGGGACTATGTATAAAAGAAAAAACTATAATTTCTACATGGATAAACCATAATGCATAAAAATACCCTTTAATAAATGAATAAAAGAATCTGTGCTTTAAAACCACCTGTGAATTGTTTGATTAGCAATCTACAATTGTGGAGTACAAAGCCAAATCAAGAAAACGTGCGTCTTTATCGCAAACATTATGGAGGGCACTTTATGTAGAGCGCTGGGTTGGACTGCAGATCTGGTATCAGGATTCAATAGTTCAGTCCCCCTCTGAGACGCTTTATGAATACGGGGCCAGACATTTCTCTGAAACGCAAGCTTAAGAATTCAAATGCAGCTGAGGGACATTTATCATTGTGCCAAATCTTGTCCGGTGGATCGGTATGTACTTGCACATCAGCATTCCAATTTTGTCCCTACTCTCCCAGAGCAGGTGAAGATTTAGTGTGACCAACGACTCTTTACAGGGGTAGGAGCTCAGAACTCTGCTTGAACTGCCTTGCTTATGTGAAAGATAGGAAAAGTAATGCTTATTTATTTATTTTATATTCCTGTTTTAGATTTAATACTGGGATTGCATAATCATTGCATAATAAGTATGAATGATACTGATTATGCAATGATAAGCAGATAAAAGAGTAGAACCAGGCAAAATGTTTATTTTCTTGTGTGAATCCTGCAACCTAGTATACACTGAAAAATACATTGGCACAAGAAAATAGCCCTAATTTTCAACCAAATCTAGATTTGTCAATATGTTGGCACCAGGCCCATATATAGCCATATATAGGCTTAGCCAACAGTACGTTAGCTATAAGCAGCTGGCCTGCAGCTAAGACAGATCTGTACAAACATGACTTATGTCTCCATAAATTGGACAGGTTCTATAGTTCTATAATGTGCAAACAGAAGATCCATCTCACCGTAGAAGGTGCTGCAGTATATTGATGCTGCACTGCTCCTGGAGAAGCCGTGGATCAAAGGTTGCCTCCAAACTGGTTTCATGCATCCGGATTAGACTGAAACAAGAGCACTGTTCAAATTCCCCATGGTGATGACACAAGGTAGGGTTATCACCGTTTAATTAAATAGTCAACAGAGGTTTGCTCATGTGAAGACATGTAAAGTCAGTTCAGTGTTTTTTTTGTTCTTGACTGGTCCAGTTTCCTTCAGATGTTTGCAACTGGAAGTTTTAAAAGGAAAATAGCTGGTTCAAAAATGCGCATACGTAAAGGCTATTCATATATTTTATGTATTTTTTCAAACTAAAAAAAATATATGTTAAAATTAAAGTTGAAAGGTGACCTAATTGGGGACATGCCTATGTGCCCTTTAAATTGCCAATTGACAACAAATTGCCCAGCTGTATTAATTAAGTTTTAAATGTATAAAAAAACGTAAGGAAGATTGCGCAGGTTGATAGCTGCTGTATGCCTCTTGGTGGTCTTTGCCTGTCATCGGCACTTAAATATGATCTGTGTCCGCTCACCTGCAGAGCCGGGCATGTGTGTACTGCAGGAATACGCCAGTGTCCCCCTGGGCCTGGAGCACTTGGTCCCAGCTGAACTTGTAGTCAGATACAAGTGGGCCTTTAAAGTCCTGCAACGGAGACAGCAGCACAGCGTCGTCACACTTCCCGAATCCCCCAACACAGGCTAATCTGTGCAGCACACACGAACGTTCTTAGGTTCGGAGTGCAGCAGAGGCCTAACATGTCATTAACGCCAGAATGGGTGAGATAATACATTTTTTTTAAAAAGAGTTAAATTGTCAGTATCCAGACATCCAGATAAATTGCCTCATCCAGAGACCTGAACACCTGAAGAAAAATCAGTCAGGTCATTTGGAGCGATTTACCTGAACTATGAGAGCGCTAATTCCCACTTTCTGTGCTGTGTCTTCAGGATCTTCCAGGTCTTTAGTGGCTGAGGGAAATGAAAACACAGTAATCACGAAGGCGCACGTGAAATTTTGTTGGAATTTAGGGGTCTCAGAAGGACGCGTGACAGGCTTCTCTAAAACGAACTCACACTTAAGTGTAAAATGTATCTGGTCATATTACCTTTAAATGATTCACCACAAAACTTTTTTTTTTTTTTTTATGTATCTGAGTTTCAAATGTGTCTGTTCAAGAACGAATTGGGTGATGGCCAACACAGGAATTATATAAGAGTAATTTATGTAATACCTCAGGTAAAAAAGAAGAAAAAGACATGATATTAAAGTATTGACTTCTTAGAGTGCCTTCAGTGTCTTTTAGAACCTGGGCCTACAGATAGATTCCACAGATGTATGGTATGTGGTAATACTCTAGCTTTTACATTACATTACAGGCATTTAGCAGACGCTCTTATCCAGAGCGACTTACACAACTTCTTATTACATTTATCCATTTATACAGCTGGATATATACTGAAGCAATTCAGGTTAAGTACCTTGCTCAAGGGTACAATGGCATTGTCATACCTGGGAATCAAACCTGCAACCTTTCGGTTACAAGTCCAGTTCCTTAACCATTATACTATACTGCCGCCCTATATATATAGCTTTCAAATATACACCTGATAGCTGTACCGCCAAACTGTTATACAAAATCGAAAATAACACACGTTTCCTTCTACTTTCCATTTGTGTAAAAGAGCCGTGTCCTTACTCCTGGATTCCTTCATGTTCTTCAGCATCCTGGAGCGAGCCTCATCCAGCACGTCCTCCAGGAAGACCACCTCTCCCTGCCGTGTTTTCATGCCCTGCACCAGGCCAAAGGGCACGTGGAGACAGCTGCAGAAGAGGAAAGCACTCTCATATAAACATACGCCAGTCAGCTCTTACGCCAACCACACTAATCACAGAGCATTCAGCTCTTACACCAACCACACTAACCACAGAGCATTCAGGTCTCATACTAACCACAGTAACTCAACACAGCATTCAGGTCTCATACTAACCACAGTAACCAACACAGCATTCCGGTCGTATAGCAACAAACCAACCAATCACAGACCTCTTGTTTCTGCATGCAAAGTGTTGCCCTGACAAAGGTCTGTTCATTCAAATATCTACTTAATTACTTAATAAAATACAGAATTGCTTGCACACATTTGGCATAAGGTCAGGAAGACTGCTTGAAGTGCAGACCACAAGGCGAGCTGCCGAGTCTGAAGTGATGGGTGTATTACCTCTCCACCCACTCATATCCCATGGCCAGGAGAATCTGGAACATCTGCTGAAAATGGCCGCTCTGGCTTTTATCTGTCTTCACATGAACAACAACACAAGCCCCGTCAGTAGCTCTCACCTCTACAGCTCAGTTTCACCAGGGCAAACAGCTGAGAATTGTCAGATGCTCCTTACCACATATATCATCTCATCAAATGCATATTTTTCCTTCCGAGCTACGGCTGCTGCGATATCTCTGTAGGGACACATGAAAGTGACCAGTCGCACAGTACATTTGTTAAATTTGTTAAATGTTGTCTGTCTGTAACTTTGTTGTGACTGCTGCTGCAACGTCTGGTCAGGTCACTCTTGGAAATTAGATTTTTAATCTCAAAAGGGCTCTCCTGGATAAAGGTTAAATAAAAAAACATCATCACTTTCTGTTCTTAGCATTTCAATAGTTTTCAATGCGTTATTTTCTTCTGTAACATATGCCGATAGGCCTCAGTGTTATAACAGGCCAGGGTATCATAGGGTGTGTCTGCAGGGCCACTTGCCTGGTGATATAGAGCGAGGTCCCATCACTACGCACCACAGTGGAGTAGTAAGACATGTCTTTGGCTGAGGAGAGATCCACGACACCTGTCCCCTTCCTTTTAAAGGAAAAAAATTACAAAAAGTCTCAAGTTTAGACACAAATTTCCAAGTAAATAATACATTTTTTATTTATATTTGAAGGAAATGAGACACAAAATACCAAAATGGTCTCAGGGGATATAATAATAACACGTTTAAAAATGTCTGTTAATTCTATCCCGTGATAGAACAGGAAAATAATGGTATGACGGTTCTTTCTTTTTTGTTTTGGGGGAATTCATAGGGGACCTCCGCTTACTGAAATGCAGACAATGGTGAATTAAGGATATCTCTCATTTAGGTTCCTTTTCAAAACTGGTTAACTTTTTTGTTATTTGTGATTCAAAAAGCTGAGGCCTTTGTTTGCACACACAATGGAGCACTGCACTATGGGATTGCCCCCTCACTGACACCAAATGTCTACCTTTTGAAGGAGCATTGACTTTCCCATTGAATTGCATTAATGTATTCACATTCAAATTGACGTCTTTCCAAAACATCAACATAATCTTTCTGTCTTTATATAAACACGATATAAGCCAGTGAAAGTATACCCCGGGATCAGAATATCCATTGTGTACATAATCCATGCCCTTTGGTCCTATTTAACAAGGTGCAATCTCTGTACACATTGGTTGTGTTTGCGTGGTGCCTCTGCGCCGTGGGCGTGGCCCGGGAACATACTCCGTGCTTTGCAGCAGGCCTCGGTCCTTTAGCTGCCGCAGCACCTCCTGGGCCTGGCTCTGATGGAACGACTCCCCCGAGTACTCGTCGAAGTGGACCCCTAAACGCTGGGCAACAACACACAGAGACCGAGGACATGCTCACATGCGGACAAAGGTGCGAGCCGAGAAAGCGAACAGACCCGCTCTTGTGTAAACAGTCCGTTTCTGTACGTGCAGAATGCCTCTTTGTTTGAACTGCTGATTCATGCCGAAAGCTACGAAACAGGAAAAACGTAACGTTAAAAAAAAACATTGCGCTTCCACTGACATGCTCAGAACTACCTTGTAAATCTTCTGGTACTCTTCTATGGTGATATCTCTGAAGCGTTGCCATAACGACAGAGCCTGCTCCTCTCCTTGCTCCAGGCATCTGAAGAACTCTCTGGCTGCGAGCCAGATGCTCTCGTCGCTCTCCGCCTCCCTGTTGACCCGGACGTACACCTGCGGAGCACACACGAGCGTCCTGCGTCACGCCCACCAAGCACGCAGTCACCTTCTCAGAAAAGCCAGCGTCACCTCCACAAATGACAAACAGTCAAACAGGATGATACTCGTTCTTCAAGTGCTCCACCTACTGAGCGCTGCAGCACTGCGCAGTGGCAAACCCTGTGCTGAAAAACCTGTGAGGTCGGATGACAAGCTGTGGAGGATCTATTTATAATGTGTACTAGGACCTGACAGGCAGGAACATCTTCTAGGGCAGGGCGATATCAGGATGCTCCACAGCTCTTTTCAGAGGCAGTGAAGAGCTGCACAAGTGATGCCAATACTGTTTGTGTAATCTACATATTAAAGGGCACCTATAAGCTGCTATCTGAAATAACAATTAATTGGTTACATTACAGTTGTAATTTAACACGTACTTATGTAGCTATATATACAGATGTATGTGCATTTTTGTGAATCTTTTATTGAGTTATTTTTCACAAGAAACATCAAATCAAGGTCATAGGACAGGATTAAAAAACGGAATAAAGATAGCCGTTGTACAAATAATAAGTATAACAAAGTGCGCAGCACTGAAACAATTAAAAAATGCCACAGCTCGCCGCAACTGAGCAACTTCGCTCTCTATGTCTCCCAAACCAAAATGTGAATGAAAATAAATATATGAATGTGAACATGAATAAATGAAATAAATATAAATAAATATATTTTCAAATAACATTTTTGCATGCATCATTAAATAAAATAAAGGCCTTCTTATAAAGTTTTACAATTATTTGAAAATACCACAGTGTTTGTTAAATTAGGTCAAATTTCACTGGTGATTCAGTCCAACTATACATATTTATACTATACAGATTTTACTTCTTCATAGAAGCCCTACTTACAGAGGACTCCAAACTTACATCAAATAGGTGCTGTAATGGGTTCACCGTCAGTTTTTCCTGCGAACCGAAGTTCTGAAAGCCAGTTCCCAGCAACCCTTAATTCCAAAGACAGGACATGGCACATGGGTCTAAAGATCATGGCTTCGAGGAGCTTAAATGACAACCTGAGATCTTCCTGTTGGTACATACCAGAGGCACTACTCAGCCTTAATATCCAGGAAATTTCTCATGTGTAATCATCTGAGGTTGTTTTTGTACATCAGACTAAACTTTTTACAACTTTTTACAAGGTGCGAAATCAACACAATCTGTAACTAGAGGCATCTTCAAGCAAATCACTGCAATATATTCCTGAATTTCAGAGTTTTTCTGAATGTACATTTCAGACAAAAATAATAGCAATATATCATCTTTGATTTTCATGACAGTTTAGTAGAACATATCACATTTGTCAATCACAAAGCACACTGAAACACTACTGGTCTGAACGCTTGTCCCCTTTCAAATTAATTACATTTGTTAACCTCTGAAAGGTTACAGGTTTGTTCAAGACAACCTGCTTTCTCTGTAGTTTCAGCTACAATGGGTGCACTAACCATTTTTGAGGGAACTCACCAAACTGCATGCCCCAGTCACCCAAATAATTCATCCGTATGACTTCATTTCCCACAGCTTCTTTTAGATTGGCAATGAAGTTACCTGGGTAGAAGATGTGTGACATGACACGATGACTGAATTTTGTGTATTATATTTTGAAAACATAGACATAAAGAAAACAGTTTTTGTATTTTCTCAGATGAGACTCGGCCAATGTATCTGACAATTCAGAACATTGTCACACACCATAAGCGGTCTGCCATCTACTGGTAATTAAGACTCTCCGGTACATGGTCTCAAAAACATGAATGAAGAATATGTAATTCAATGCCTTATTTTATAACAGAATGGCAAAACATTACATGATTTGGTGTATTTAAGAGACAACTATTCATTATGTGATACATTAGCATAACTGCGTTTTGACCTATGGCATTGACACACAGTTTGTCCTTTACTGAATGGAGGCAAAGCAATGTGATATATTTACTGTAATACACTTCAAGGGACAGAAGGTCATATTCGATGTATAATAACTGCGATATAATAACTTTCCCCTTTCCGGGAGGACCTTTATAGTTGTGTACTGTTGCTTTTCAGACGTCAATTTAAGTGTTAAGTTCGCTTCTGAAAACAGCAATGTGCAATGCAAAAATAAAGTTAACAAATTATGACAAGGGTCTCACCAATTATAGTGGAACGTAGGTGTCCAGCATGGAACTTTTTGGCGACATTTGGTGAACTGAAGAAAAAACACATTTTTAACAAAAAGGGGATAAGAGCAACCAAAATATTTTTATAAATCACATCAACATCATAACTTTTCCACAATGCAATGTTGTCTTGCAATGTTGCAGTAATAATGTCATCTGGCTTTTATATCAGAGCAATATAGTTTTTCTGGCCTTGTTCAAAAGCTGTTCCTCAACAAACACATTTAGAGACGATCGCCTTGCATGTTCTGAATGCACAGGACTGACCTGAACTCGACCAACGTTCTTCCTTTCTGGAGACTGCCAAAAAGTTCACTTTTCACTCCAAACAAGTGACCCTCCCGATGTAGCTTTTCTAAAATTTTCTGAAAAATAAAAACAGAATTTCATAAAGCAAGAGAATATGTAAACTTTTACAAAATTTTTTCAAAAACGTTGAGTGACATTATATTCAAACTATTGTGATTCTTAAAATGCTTAGAAATTCTGTTAAAAAGGCAGTAGTCACCACATTTAAAACTAAATATGTGAACTAAACGATTTGTGATAGTAACTGCACAACTGATTTGAAACTTTTCCTGAGATTAGTATTGGCTGGACTATTTTGAAGAACAGACTACAAGACTAGCATTGCTTGTCATTGTGCTAGCTATGTGAAGTCACATCGAGCTTCGTGAAAGTGTTGGCTATGTGACATTTACTGCATAAACAGTAAATGTCTGGCATACTCGACATACTTCATGGCATACTCGACATACTTCATGGCATACTCGACATACTTCATGGCATACTCGACATACTTCATGGCATACTCGACATACCAAAGAGGTGAATTATTAACAATAAAGGGGAACTAACAAGATACTAATCTCATGATCTCATCGAATGGTCAATCATTTTTAACATAACATAACTTGATGACGAGAACAGGCCATTCAGCCCAACAATGCTCGCCATCTTCCTACCACTAAAGGGTACATAGTGCTCCCCTACAAACTAAATAGTGTCCAGCACCATATCAAGCCTGGTCTTGAAAACACCCAGAGTTTTGGCCTCTACTACATGACATGGCAATCTATTCCACACAGTGACTACTCTCTGTGTGAAGACTGCAAGTACATCAATAAAGGGGGGGGGGGGGGGTCCTTCTATTTTTGTCCATTCAAAATGTGTGCATATCTAATCACAAGAGGGTAAAATAGAATGTTCCATTCACCTCTGCCAAAACTGTTCTGCTGATTTTAAAGTTTATCGCTCCACGTCCGACCAGTATTTCTTCAACAACATTGTCAGGCTTTAGCTACAAATGGGAAAAAATATATCAAGCATTACGTCATATATGATACTTATAACCCTTCAGGTATTATTCACCATACAATAATATTGAGGCCCCATATTTTGTTTTGGGGTAATTGGCTCATTTTCAATCTTGACCTCTCAGATCAATTTTCCATTTTCACTGCACTTTCAGCCTACCCATCTCTAATTTTGTGACCTACAGTTAGACAACTGTAAATGGTAAAAGTAATATCTTGGTCTCATTGTAATCCCAAAAATTAGCTCGACAACATGGGACATGTTTGACTTTTTGCGACAGGTGACACAAATATCCTGCCCAATAAAATTTGGGACTGAGGGGTACCTTATAACTAAATTTACAGAGATTGATCTCAAACCTCGTTACCTTTTTTGGTGTATGGATCAGAGGAAAAAATATTTGCTTAAGCCCAGACATCTCTAAGCTCAGCTGCATTGTGTCTTTTCTGTCCAACTTGAAGGTGAAGCTCAGGTGTTCTGTTTTATAGTAATTGGAAGTCATTCGCATGTGTATTCGCATTCGCAAGGAAGTGAACTGGCATGTGCATATACATCCCGCCGTATAGAGCAAGATATAAAAACTGAGCAAATTTTATAAAGTAGTTTTGAGATTATGAATTAAAATTCTTAATGCAAAGAACAGGCCAAAAGTGTAGTGAAAATTGACACTTTGTCCCTAATTTTCTAAATGATGGGTTCTGTATTTTCTCTCAAAAGTATGCCAATGGTCATTGCCCCAAGGTTACATTATGGGTGTCAAATATCAGGAAGATCTGAAAAGGTCAAAGGAGCCCCTCCCCCCGCCAGAATGACCCTTTGTGTATTATACCTCTGAGTGAGTATTGAGTCCAAAGATCAAGACCAACATATTAAAGTCCTATCAAACTCTTTCAGAGGCCAATGGTTTTATACAAAAAATAGAACAGTACCCGTTTAACCAGCGCTTCAGTCTTTGCTTGGATGTCACCTGCAGATGAGAGAGTGCTATTCTGGAGCAAAGAGCTCACTGACAGTCGAAAGTCTGGAAACTGCCTAACAAATTGGAAATAAGAACACTCCCGGTGAGGAATAGAGTGTATAATTGTGAACGAGCAGCACAGAACTGTGGTCAGCAGTCATAGCTGTCCTCAAAACAACAGGAATACACATACAGTGGTGCTAGAAAGTTTGCGAACCCTTTAGAATTGTCTGTATATCTGCATGAATTCAATCTAAAATGTTATCACATCTTCATCTAAGTCCTAAAACTTGATAAAGTGAACCCAGCTCAACAAAAAACATGATTACTTTTATCATTTATTTATTGAGCAAAATTACCCAACGTTAAATGCTTTATTGGAAAAGAGACTGGGTGAGACTAGATTCAGCGGTAAATTACACTGGTACAGTATGGAACACATGACTGGCTAAATGGCTGTAAGTCATCCAGGGTCTAAGGCAGAGGTGGGCAACGAGGGCCGTATCCGTTTCTGGTTTTCATGCAAGCTTCTGGCCTTAATTACCTAATTATCCCTAATATTTACGCCATTTGACATTATGGCTACAATTCTTAATAAGCGCATGAATGACAGCCGAAGACTTCTTGTGTCCCTATATGAAACTTTTTAATGTGATCTAATCTACCAGTGTTGGTGTAAACTGTCAATTAGCTCATTCAGCTGGGGTAATTGGTGGTAACAAAAACCTGCATACACACCGGCCCTCCAGAACTGGAATTGCCCACCCCTGGTCTAAGGTATCAAACGAGCCCCAAACCATCACTCTGCGGCCAGATATGGAGTAGATGTGAATGGATCACTTTAAGGGTTTCTTCTCCTGACTTTTTTCCCCATAGAATTCTATAGGAAAACGAGTCAGGAGAAATAACTCTTGCAGTGATCCATCCACATCTACTCCATATCTGGCTGCAGTGATGGTTTGGGGCTCGTTTGATACCTTAGACCCTGGATGACTTACAGCCATTTAGCCAGTCATGTGTTCCATACTGTACCAGTGTAATTTACGGCTGAATCTAGTCGCACCTCCCAATTCCCATAGAGATCCATTCAAATGCAGAGAGGTTATAGCAGGGTTGGCCAATTCCAGTCCTAGAGGGCCGGTGTGTATGCAGGTTTTTGTTCCTACCAATTACCCCAGCTAAATTAGCTAATTGGCTGTTTACACCAACACTGGTAGATTAGATCACATTACAATGTTTCATATAGGGACACAAGAAGTCTTTGGCTGTCATTCATGCGCTTATTAAGAATTGTAGCTAAAATGTCAGATGGCGTAAATATTATGGCTAATTAGGTAATTAAGGCCAGAAGTTGGCATGAAAACCAGAAACGGATACGGCCCTCGTTGCTCACCTCTGGGTTATAGTATCGCTTAACAGTACCTGAAAATAAGATATCGAGAGTCTTTTGATATTGTTGGGTCAGAGACTTCAGGAAGTAACAGCATGCAAAAGATATGCAACCAAATATTAAATATGATACTTTAAAAATACGAATGATCCAAGGCAGGGGTGTCAAGATCCGGTCCTGGAGGGCCGCAGTGTCTGCTGGTTTTTGGTGCGTTTAAGCACAAGTGATTAATTTAAGTCACTAATTGGCTAAGAAGTCCACACACCTTGTTCTCAATGCTTTAACTGGGTGCTGATTGAAAGGAAACCACAAATACCTGTAGACACTGCGGCCCTCCAGGACTGGAGTTTGACACCCCTGATCCAAGGGTTCACATACTTTTTCCAACAAAGCATTTAACGCTGGATAATTTTGCTCAATAAATAAATTATAAAAGAATAATATTTTTTGTTGAGCTGGGTTAACTTTATGAAGTTTTAGGACTTAGATGAAGATGTGATCACATTTTAGATCGAATTTATGCAGATATACAGAAAATTCTAAAGGGTTCACAAACTTTCTAGCACCACTGTATGCACAACTACTGACAAACACATGCTTAACTGTTTCTTCGAGACGGGAATGGTGGAAACAGATGAAATGAAGGTCTCCTCCGGTTGTCCCAAAGCCTTTGAAAGCTAAAACAGAGAAGTCAACTTTATTAGCTATAACGTTAACCTAACGTTAGGTTACCTCTCTATTTGACTGAGACTGACACTGTTCTACAGTTACAATACAATCGAAGAAAATTCTGGTAAAAACTTGCCTCGTTGAAATTACATAGCTAACCCAGCAATTTGGTATATAATGGTAGTTAGCTAGCCAGTGATGTGTAACTAAATAGTTTGGTAGTTAGCTAACCATCTAATTAGTTAGCTATATAAATGTCGTTCATTGCCTGTTGTAGGGTTAGCTAACCAGACAATTAGCTAGCTAGCGCAGTACCTTCGACGCAATATGTCTTCTAAAAAAACAAGCCATGTGTAAACATCTCCAATATTCAGAATCGCAAATGAAATTGCATGACAGTTTGCTAACTATGGAGATAATTCCTGCGCACATTCGTTGTGCATGCTTTCAAAAATGACATTCAAAGCACATTTCCTTGTTATTTCACCTTCGAACTCTCTGTCAACAGTGATTGACCAATGGGCGCGCGTGTTTTTCCCCCCCCTCCCTTCATGACTATATAACTAAATAAGAAGCTTCCATTAGATGGCGTTCGATAACTTTGTATTAGGCTACATAAGGGGCTACTTAATAGGTTTTAGAAGCGTTGTGTGAGGTTCGCTTTTATCCTGGGAGATCCATTTCTTCTATGACATTGGCATTACTAATTTTATATATTTTATTTGTGTTTTTTATCTTTATGTGGTCGTGTGCGTTTCTAAAGGTCTCAAGATAATTAAGTCCCGATTCTGGTTCTTTCTGAAGTTGTGTAACATTGCGGGCATTTTCTGAACAGCAGCTTCATTCATTTTATAGGAGAGCGGAAACATTGTAGTTGCAAAAGTTATAGTGAATTAAGGTTTAAAAGCTAACTGGTACAACTGAATACTGATAGGTGATGATCTGTTTTTATATTTTCACAAATGTTAGCCTTCTGTTCTTCCCCATCGTGGAATGAAATAACCATGTATATTGTTTGAGATCAAAGCTCCTGTTTAGCCTAGTTAGCTTGGTTTCAGGCTTTCCGCTGCTGCTGGAAATTGTGTTGGTGGGCCAGTGTCGGGTACACTGCCCTCTAGACCAAAAATAGAAAAAATAAAAATAAAAAATCCAGTGCTGCAGTACAGTCATGGGGGCACTGTGATTATGCCCTCCTTCGGTTGATGTTAAATTGAGGTTCTGACTCACTGTTCATTAAAAGATCCTGGGTCACTTTTTTGAAAGAGTAGTGGTGTTAACCCCAGTGTCCTGGTCAAAAAAAGAGAAAAGCTCTCCATCTAATTAGCAACACTATCCCTTGCATTAATACCCACTTTCATCATTCCCCAGGTCATCAATACAAGATAGAAGTAAATTCTCTGCTGACCTACCTTATTAAATAAATGTCAAATACTGTAGCCTACATACATAAATTGCTCATGATCCACTCCTCTTCTGCTGATGATGACGTCGCTTTGATAGGAGAGAATATATGTGAGGTTCAGCAGTGTTAAAACGGTCAAGTTTAAAGGTTCTCTCTTGTTCTGACTGACATTGTGTGTCCTAGTGTGTCCCCAGATGCTCTGACACTTGTAGAAATGTTCTATTTTGCTGTCTCTTGTAACAAGAACAAAATGTTTTTGGCAACAGGACAGATAAACAGTAAGAGAGGGCTGTTAGCTGGCATGTCAGATTATGCTGTGTGAAAAGAATGTTTCAGGCCTTCTGTTAGAAGTACAGAATTGTATGAATGAATGTCCATACTTACTGAGAGACTGCAATGCCTCTTGGGATACTTACTTAACCCAATGGTTCCCAAACTTTCGTAACAGATCCCCTTTGGTAACAGATCCTACACGTGCATTTTTCAAATAATTCACAGGGTGTTTCTTCTATGTTGCACAAACTCCAATATGACCACCATCAACTTGTTTTTTTTTGTTTTTTTTGCGCTATCGTGGTGCTATTGGTGAGAACATAAATTTTAAATATGTGATTCATTTGAAATATAAATTTAAGTGTGATACACACATTTGTGATGACCATTTTGATTTTGAGAAGACTTGTAAATGTTGAAAATTAATCGGGTTTGTTGTTAATTATGGATAATTTTTCAAAACATTTTCGGGACACAGATAAATCAAATGTATCTTTCTGGTAGTGTGCCAAAATAAACCTTATGGGCTGAGTGTTTCCCAGGAATTCCCTCGTTCTTGTACCCCTCTTTAGCTGAAGATTGACTTTGACATCAAAATTTCGTGCCAGAAACTCCCCAATCTGGCCTTCTGAAATCTGAATGGTTTCACTTTCCATATTGGTAATACAAATGCTCGTTATTCGATTTATTCAAATAGCTCAAAATAATCTAACGTACCAATGGGCTTTGCCAGTTGGGGAATTAAAAAAACGGAAACAAGTTATCTGACCGCGTTGTGGGTACTGTAGTGTGCAGCACCTGACAGCGCTTAATTATGAACCTACCAGCACTTTCTAAAGAACTACAAGTCCCTGCTTGGCTGTAACTGTTCGCGCATGCTCAAGAGCTCGCCGTTGAAGTTTGACGGCGTTGACGCCATATTGACCGACTGGTCGGAAATATAGCCGTGTTGACGGAGGTAGTTTTCATTTTAGGGAAGAATCCGTTTTCATCTGGTTGCGATTGGAATCCAACCGTCTGAGAAAGAGGAGATAAAGAATATATAACATCAACCCAACAACAGGGGCTGAGTAGTAGGAGAAGAAGGAACCCTGAAAGGTGAAAAAGACAAGGCGTTTTTGAAAATTTGGAATCCTCCCTAGAGAGAAGTTAAGAAGGAAGCCACTGGAAGGACGTAGTTGTATTCATTTTAGCGTCATTACTAGTCAGGAAGCTAACTGATTTTCAATTTTAAATTGTTTTTATTGCTTTGAAATAATGGCTTGTGGAGCTACTTTAAAAAGGACTATGGATTTCGATCCTTTGATGAGCCCAGCGTCCCCTAAAAGGAGGAGATGCGCCCCTATGTCCCCATCGGCTTCCGCCTCTTCCCCTCAGAAATACCTGCGCATGGAACCTTCCCCATTTGGCGAGGTGTCGTCCAGACTCACAACAGGTCAGTAGAGTATTGAGGATCAATGGGTAAATCAGCTAGTTAACTTGAAAAGAGAATACTGAAGGCGGAATTACATTTTCGATCTCGGTGGATTTCGCCAGTCACTTGTGTCTGGGTGGGTTTCACTGTCTTGGGGTTTGTTGTTTTGCTAGCTTGCTAAGTTAACGTTAACTAGAAAGGTAACGTTAGCTAACGTAACGTTAAACGTCTTTGGACGCTGGCACCAAGAGTTCCCAGTTTAGATTTTGGCATTGTGTAACGTTTATGTTTGGCTATTGTCTTGACGCTAGTTTAACTTAATTGGATCTAATGTTAGCGTTAACGTTAGTAGCTATTTTAAATGCGTTTCTCATAACCGGACACAAAACTACAAGTCCGTGCTTGTAGTTTGGCTTCATTGAGTAACACAGGCCAATAAACATGTGACGGGTGTAAGGGGGGTTTTCAATATAACGTTACGTTAATTAACTTAGCTGGTCTGCTTGCCATTAGCTAATGTTAACTTAACTTGACCAGCTAGCTCGTTACAGGTATTCTTTATGGATATTTAGTGAACTTGCACTCATTTTACTTGCCTAGATAGCACGGTCGCTAGCTAAATTGCTAGCTACTTGGCAACGTGATTGGCCTTGATCAACGAGTTTTGAAAACCAACGCATGAAATTGCCTGGTTTGTTAAAGTATAAAAAATGACCTGCATGCACTACATGAACGTGAAACTAATTAAATACGGACTAGCGGAAAACCATCACCAAAAGGTTTTTGTATAACGTTAGCCAAGTAGCTAGTCAGCTAGCTAGCACGAACATTAGCAATGTACTGCTAGCTAACAATTATTACAATGTACCACAAAGTAACAATTATTACAATGTACCACAAGCTACTAATATTACAATGTACCACATGCTACCAATATTACAATGTACCACAAGCTACCAATATTACAATGTACCACAAGCTACCAATATTACAATGTACCACAAGCTACCAATATTACAATGTACCACAAGCTACCAATATTACAATGTACCACAAGCTACCAATTATTACAATGTACCACAAGCTAACAATATTACAATGTACCACAAGCTAACAATTACTACATTGTTATGTTGAGGTTTCTGGTCTGTGACGAGATGAATGAGCTAGTTTGGCTGGATGGTGATTGAGATGCTAACTTAGTGACTCCATGTTTGCCAATTGCTTTGAAATTAACCGACAAGTTAAACGTAGCTAGTGATGTGAACTCACTAGTAATATGGCTCCAACTAAGTTGAGTTGGGGGATTTAGAATTTAACATTCTTTTTAATACAATTTCTGTACTAACGTTAGCTCATTTCGATATGTTCGATCACAACTTGCTAGCAAGGTAGCTAGTGGTACGTTGATGCAGGACGGAAAACTTTATATAAACAGAAATAAGGTCCAATAATGTATTTGAATAGAGTTTTCAGTGCTGTTGTAAATTGCACTAAACTAAACAAACTTTAATGATTAAACAAATATAAAGAGTAATCGGTTAGCTGTCAAGAAACATAATGGTAGTTAGCCAGAGCGTCAGTTTTTTTTTTTTTTTTAGTTATCAGTATCTTGAGTGATTGATTGTAACTAAGATGAAGAAAGGGCTAGCTTTTGCGTTAGCTAGGAAGACACGTGGGTGTAAATCTATCAAGATGGCGTTTTATTAGGATCACTTAACTGAACAGGAGTGGCATAAAACAACAAAACAAGATGAAGTGTAGGAGCCTTCAGAACTGCTGTTCTCCATTTAAAATGCACCGCGTCATGAGACGACTGACAGGAAGACTACGAATGGAGAGAGCAAACAGACAAACATCCAGTTTTAGCTAAGGTTACCGTTTATAGCAGTTCCTAGCAAAAACAGGAACCGCCTTCACCCTGTAATGACAATGCGCACTGCCCTCTTCCAACAGAGAGCTGCCAGGGCATGCAAAACAACGTCCAACCAGCGAGGGTTGCTGCAATATCATTATACTGCCCACTGTCTTGTATCATTGATTTGAGCTTGAGCCATCTGTTAGAATTTAACTTTTATTGGAGAATTTGACCAATGTGAATATGACCAACTGTGAAGGCTGTGCAAATTGCACTGGTGCAACCCATTAAAAAAAAAAAAAAACTACTGGCCCTAAACTAGTACTGGTACTAAATTGAAGTTCCTCTAGAACAGGGGTAGGCAACCCTGGTCCTGGATTGCTTGTGACGTTTCTGGTTTTTGTTCCATCTGAGCTTGACCTCATGATTTTTATGGATAAAGTGAGCCTGAATATTCTGAGTAGTGAAATGCTTTGTGCCTCCAGCACATGGTCACCTGCATTTGTTACACCTGATTAAGTAAAGTGAATGTAAAATGAATGCAGTTATGTAGTTATCGGTTTTGATGGAGCTAAAACCAGGACCATCTATGGCACTCCAGGTCCAGGGTGGACTACCCCTGCTCTAGAAAATGAAGTGTTGGGTGTTTTTGTTGCCTCTGGCTCTCTTGAAAAGGAGATTTTTTCCCCATTGCGACTAACCTGGACAAATAAAGGATGACTAAAATAAAAAGTTTATTTCTCAATAAAATAAGGATACATTCACTTAATTCTTCATCTGCCAAGAATTTGTCTGCAATCTGCTGCCTAACGTCCCTCCCACAAACGAAAATGAACTACAGACCATCTGTGTGCATGCTTATATAGCCTATCTGCTGTATCTCTGTGTGTAAGGCCCTAAAGCTGCACGGAAGCAGCATAGTAAGCCTCTTTTGCTTACAACGGTTCCGTTTGTTTTGTGTTGACACCCCTCCAGTGCATGTTCTGATATGCTAAGGATGTATGGCAGTTCTATTTTATCTTGCCCCAATAACCATGGTGTTGGTATTTCAAAGGTGATCTTTTAAAAAAATAAATACATTTAAAAAAAAATTAAAAATAATAATAAAATTTTTTTTAAAAGTCCTAAACTGTTCTGTGGGTGGTCCAGCTCCTGCTCTCTTCTGTAATAGTTCCAATGCCTGTCGGGTGTCTGCTTACTGGTTTGTGTTAGTTTATACTAGGCTACTTTTAAACTCTGTAGGTAGCACTTGCATGTGGCGGTCTTAAATGTGAAAGCAGGCATCGTTCAGTGGCAGCTATAGTGAAGTTATGTAAACAGTTGTGAAGCCGCTTGTGGCTGTTCTTTCAGAGCAGGAGCAAGGCTGCATGCAGCAGCCTTGCTTGCACAGTTGTGTGCTGTATTGAAAAGGCATTAACTAGTTGTCTTATTGTCTAACCAAGGTGTCCACAAATAGGTATGATTGTTTAATATCGGCTTGTACTCTTTTGGCAGAATAATTTACTTCATCCATATGAAGGGCTGCACGATTATGGCAAAAATTATAATCACGATTATTTTAGTCAATGTTGACGTCACGGTAATTCATTGGTTTTCGGAACATAATACTTTTATTGCACTAACATTTAGAATGAACAGAATAATGCTTATATATTTTCACATTCTCTAACCCTAACCCCCTACTGTGAGGGAGGTAAAATAAGAGTGCTTTATTTGATATAGAACAACAAAGTCCAGTAAAGTGAGTTCATTTGTAAACAGACTATGCCTTCAAAATCGTCATTCTCGATTATCCTTTAGTTATCGTGGAAAGCCAATATTGATATCGCGATTAAAATTTGATTAATTGTGCAGCCCTATGATATTGAATGAACGTTTTTTTTAAAATTCACTGTGGTCTGATGTATAACTGGACTGGCATTGATGTGTGCAGGTAAATGAGCCAATGTTATTGGTCCAGACAAAATGATACTGCCATGAACTGAGTTGTGCAGTCCTCCTCTAAACCAATACCCCTTCCTCCTCCTCCTTCTCCTCCTCCTCCTCCAGAGCAAATCCTGAACAACATCAAGCAGGAGTACAAGCGCATGCAGAAGCGTCGGCACCTGGAGAGCAGCTTTCAGCAGACTGACGGCAGCTGCTCTCTGGACTCGCACCCCCACGCGTCCATTCTGAGCGGTTCCACCCTGCCAGGTACGTCTTCCACTGCGATATGCGTTTGGCACTTAAAGCACGGTGGTGTCTAATACTAATGCAATAGACTAATGTTCCTTTTTATAATGATCGTCAGGCGGCTGGTTGGGTCTCCCTCAAACTATGTTTTCATGAATTTTCTCAGTTTTAATTTTGTTTGCTGTTTTTCTGTGAGGGGCAATAGTTCTACTTGGCTGTGCGGTGTGAGGGCTTCACCTGGTTCTATGAACAATGCAAAAGAAAATGTATTGGCGGATGTTGAATGTGGTTTATTTAATTTTTAAAAAATCTATTAAGGTACATCCTCTGGGGCTTCATCTCCATCGAGGAAGGAGCAGCCGTTATTCACCCTAAGACAGGTTGGGATGATCTGCGAACGTCTATTAAAAGAACGTGAAGACAAAGTTCGGGAGGAATACGAGGAGATATTGACTTCAAAATTGGCAGGTTTGTACCGCGGAAGCCTAAATTCAAATCGAATGGCTCATTGGCGCTCAACTCCGATCCTGAAAGACGATGTCAAGCTGAATTCAGGAGGACTGGTTCTTGGCCCAGGGAGTTTCCCTCACACAGTTGGTCCAGTAAAAATCAGACATCCGTTTAGGGGCCCATGCAGTCTTCTGTAATGATCACTTCTAATTTGTTCTATTAAAAAGAAAATCCAGTTTGGTGGAATGTTTGGGTTAAGAAACCGAGTGTGAATTGGAGACGATGGCCTCCTTTCTCCCTTTCTGAATATTGATGGCTGGCAGAGACTTGGGAAACCAAATTCAGCGAACAGAGCCAAACGTGCGCGGCAAACATGTTTTCTTTGAACAGTTAAATTTGAACGGCTTTTTAAGAACGTTCCAAATTGTTTGCATTACCGGTATTGTCAATTGAAATCTCCATGGGAACACATTTCCCTCAGTCCAGTGTCCATTTTTGTTCGCCGCAAACTACTTTTCAGACCGTTCGCTTATGTTTGCAAACGTTTGCGGCGAACACAACGCTAACGGAAAAAAGTTTGAAATAGTTTGCAAACGTTCGCCTTGTTCGCTGAATTTGAACGCACCTCTGAACTTCAGCCCTCTAGGATCGTCTTTTATGCAGCCATGCTCTAGCTTAGCAGTCATAAATCGTTGTGGTTTTAATCCCCTTTTTTGTCTGTCTTCCATTCCAGAACAATATGATGCCTTTGTGAAGTTCACACATGATCAGTTAATGCGACGATTTGGAGAGCAACCTGCTAGCTGTGAGTAGGAAGTCTGCCCATCACCCCTCTACATGATAAATGTGTTCATGCGGGGAGCGCTCGATATCCTGGCATCTTAACCTTTTCACCCACTGGCCAGAGTGGGTTGTGTAAAAATCACCAGCATTTGTCAATTTTACCAGCCGCGTTACCTTTTGCAATATAACCCAACGTGGTTGGTTACCTGCCAAAGTGGCTGCTAGAGTAGAAAATCTACAATCAAAATTTGACCAGCATTTGGCTGGTGGCTGGGGTTGATTTCACACCCTGGTCTGGATTGTGCAGGGAAGGTGGTGGTTTCGGGCTGGCTCATATCTCCCCTCTCTGTCTCCTACAGATGTTTCCTGAGTAAGACCCCGCTGTCTGCTGGGATGCCAGTTTCCCCTTCGATTGCTGCGAGCTGTTGAGTTGAATCTCTGCAAATGTCATTTCCAGAGACTCTGCTGATGTAGTCGGACTTGTAGCAGTGCCATATTTCTCCTGTGGGAACAGGCTGTTTCTAGCTTCTGTCAGTGGTGACCACTTTCTCTGCAGCAACTGGTATTCGGAGTGCTCACCACTGTCGATACGTATATGGACCTCTGCTACCTACCTATTACTCTACCAGTGGCCTCCTATGTTTCAATTGCTGTATTAATAATGATTAGGCTTTTTCTGATTACTTTTATAAAGACGTCTGGCCTTCCCGACTGCCATCATTTGAGTTTTTGTTTTTAAACATTTTTCTTTTGTGTATCAAAGCAATGTAGAATGCCATGTAATTTTTATTTTATTTTTATTTTTTTGTTGCAAATAAACATATCTTGGGCTGGGGAAGAAGGTGATGTGGGTAAGGAAAGTTGGGCGTGCCCCAGAGTGATCTTTTGTACTGGTCTCCCAATAGCTTGGGTCTGGGCACTTGTTGGAATCACAATTTATTAAGTGACGTGTTTATTCTTTTTTTTTTTGTTTTGTTTTGTTTTTTTTCTCCAGTTTTGCTTATTTATTTCAAGTCAAACTATTTTTTTTCCTTTAGTTTTTGCTCATAGAAAGATTTTACTGCCCATGTAGTGTAGTTGAGTTTTGGATGGGGAAAACCAATAAAACGTTTACATCAATGTGTGTTGTAAGTATGTACTCTGGTCACCTCTTCCTTTCCAGTTACAAACCTTTAATGTTCTGTTCATTAATTTTGTACATTAAAGTTTTCCATCTGTCCTCTATTGCAACTTTACGACTATGGAAGGTCGGCACGGAGTACGGCAGTCCTGTCGGCAGACTCGCCCGAGACCCCCAGGCTGTAGTAACAGAAAATGAAGCCTTGATTAAAATGGATTCCTAATGGCTACTTATCAGTTTTATCTATTGCGTGGAGTGCCGTGCTCAGTGGTCGGTTATAAAAGCTGTGGTGTTCTTGATGAGATCATGGAGCAGTACATTAATCCTTGAACTTTGCAAGAGTGGATGGGAGTTCCGTTCTGTTTATACAGTTTTCATGAGTGGAATTTCCATTAAGGATGTGTCCATTCTTTTTAAATCCCTTGCCCATGCAATATCATTTTGTTAGGTGTGCTTGCACACTTAAAGCAGATTCTCCATAATGGAAAATGAGTCCTTATTGAAGGTATGGGTAGTTGGCGTGCCTTTTGATCAATTTTGGTTCAGTGTGCTTTTCCCTAAATAATTGTAACAAAATAACTTTTCCTGATTTAAAGCATCTCATGGACTGTGTCCTTTTTAGAGTAAGTCATGATTGTGTCTGAAATATTACCTTAAAGGGAAATTTATTTTATATGGCTCGTGTTCTGGTTATGTGACAATGATCTTTATGCTGCAAATACTGACTCCAGATTAGGGGGTTATACTACGAAGCAGGATTACTTAGCTGGATAACTACACTGAGTAAAAGAAGCAGGATTACTGAGTTAGCTGGATAACTGCACTGAGTAAAAGAAGCAGGATTACTGAGTTAGCTGGATAACTACACTGAGTAAAAGAAGCAGGATTACTGAGTTAGCTGGATAACTGCACTGAGTAAAAGAAGCAGGATTACTTAGTTAGCTGGATAACTGCAGTGATTAAAATGCGGAACCGTTTTTTTTTTTTTTTTTTTTTTTCCTCCAATCAATTTTCCAGATTTGGGAGGGTTCCGGCTTTTACTCAGTGCAGTTATCCAGCTAACTCAGTAATCCTGTTTCTTTTACTCAGTGCAGTTATCCAGCTAACTCAGTAATCCTGCTTCTTTTACTCAGTGCAGTTATCCAGCTAACTCAGTAATCCTGCTTCTTTTACTCAGTGCAGTTATCCAGCTAACTCAGTAATCCTGCTTCTCTTACTCAGTGCAGTTATCCAGCTAACTCAGTAATCCTACTTCTTTTACTCAGTGCAGTTATCCAGCTAACTCAGTAATCCTGCTTCTTTTACTCAGTGCAGTTATCCAGCTAACTCAGTAATCCTGCTTTGTCGTATACCCTCTGGGTCTACTTATAATTCAGGTCTTTGTTTTCAAATGGGCTAACAAGTTTCTGTTGTATTTAGACTTGCAGTCTTAGTTTTCGGACCTTCAAAAATGACCATGCACAGCACATAAGGTCAGGCCTGTCCTTGGCAATTTTTACATACTCGCCCTGAACTCTGACATATCTTGGATGAAAGGAGCTTTTGGACGGTGCTGACATTTTTTTCAGTGGGGTGGATATTAAAGTTACTGGTGTATGAAAGCTGTAATATCAGTCTTAGATTTCTGTTTAATGACTAAAGTGTTGCACATTTCTGCACCATATGGTTTATAAACAACCATGGAAACTAACGAACCTGATGGTACTATCTAAAGGATCATCTAAGAAGATTGGGCCTGATTGCATCCCAACAATTGATTCAATAAGGTACCTCAGAACTCAACAGAACAATCTTTATACTGTAGCTACTTTTGGTGAATTAAATAAATGAACTTATGTGACCAAATGTATAACTAAGGAAACTATCGAAGCTTTCTGATGTTGAGTACAAGAGGGTGATGACGCTTTTGTGATGAATGAGCTCCAGACTAATCTCAAATTGGCTCCATGCCCTTTCAGCCTCCAGCACAGACGTGTGAAGGACGGCACACTCCCACATATATTTCAGCGGTGAAAATCTCCGATGTCTTCTCGAGCGAGTTCACGAGAATGAAACGTGTTGCTAAGGAATCGGTACACATCTGCTGTGGGCCCTTCAAGGGGTTTTCACGTTTGACGCTTTTATGAGCCACATGGCTTCAGGACAAGGCAAATATCTGAAAATATCTATCTGAGCATGTCTGAAACCGACACCCTGTCACCTGCCACACACTGCAGTCATGTTATTGGAAGAAAGATGTTGACTTCTGCACCCTATTCAGTTAAAACCTATTTTCCTTCCTGTCAACAGTGCAGAAAAATGTTCAGATACCCAAGATGGCTTTTTTTTTTAAACAAAATACAATTATTTTTTGTTTCAAAATGTACATTTGTCAAGATTTCTCTCTGAAGGAATCTCTGAGTTTTTATTTCCCATATAGACCAATGGTTCCACATAATAAAAATAGTCTTCTTAAAAATAAATGTTTATATGATGTTAAAAACCCTCACTCAAAATTCTCAGGCAAAAAAAGTAAGCGCAACAAAGGATCTGGACAATTCACTTTAAGAAATTATGTCATTAAAACCACATAAACCTCAGAAAAAAACTTAAAGTTCAAGGATGAATTATGAAATGCAAAAGCATGCTGTATCGGATTTTCAATTAACCTTTAATATGCCCTCTGAAGTAGTGGCTTGGAACACAATGTATTCAAATAATTATAACCTGTTAGTCTGCATATTAATGGCTTGCTTTCTTTCTTTCAACATACATCAAATTCCAGGACTTGTTCCTTCACTACAAGGTGAACAGTAAGAGGGTTGTGTGGTACAGGTGTTGAAATGTTGACACGTACTGGCAGGCTGGTGGCATCTGTTTTTACTTGAAGGTAACCTTGGCCACGTCAGTGACACTGATTTATGACTTCATGAGGTTAATTTCTTTCGCCATCACGCAAATGCAAACCATTGAACGAATGTGTACGTGCGCAAACCTTTCCAGCACAC